>CM060959.1:106488555-106701055 GCA_030765055.1 Mantis religiosa
ACGATGAATGAAATGGGTGAAATGATGCTCAATGCGTCCGGGGTCCATGGAGCTTAGAGTTACCCGATATTCGTCTATCAGGATAAGGGAAACGCCGGAAAAAACCTTATCCAGGTAACTCATCCTGGCCGAGATTCAAACTGGGGACCTCTTGAACGTGAGGCAGACATGCTACCATCTACGCTACCGAGGCGGGCTTGAACTCTCTAGAGTAAATAGAGTTCACGTACGATTCATAAACAAAGTGTGACAAGTCACCTTCTGCCAATGCACCATTCTACAAGCCAGCAGGAAGCGTATTGTTCGTTCTCGCTCGAATTTAACAAACATCATGATTTATTCAAAGTAATTCTTTTATCACGTCATGTCAAACGTTTACGTTTCAGTTCTGAGTAATTACAAATATATGTACACGTTTATATGCCAACTAATAATGATATCCATTACAATGCTTACGTTGCGATGCATTGTTATAATATAATAGTGCTTTATTTATTTGTTTTAGGAAAACTGTTTAAGCTAAAAATATGGGGGTTTTGCGATTATGTTAGATACATTACTCTTTACCTTCCTCATGGATCAGTTTTTGCAATTTTTTTGTCTTAGCACGAAGAGTATTTATTAGAGATTGATTAGGTTGGCACTCGTCACACACCATTTAGGGGGAATGCAATACAACACCGCAGGACTCCAATTGGTTGCTCACTTAGCAGCGCTCGAGGACAAACATCATCCCATTTGAAACAGATAATAAACAGTTTGGCATCAAAATTTCAACCTAAATTAAAAACTTATGAAATAAAATACCTAGGTGGATATGGTTTTCCATCCTTTCCTTCACCCCGAGGAACTAATAAACTTCAACTGATAAACTTCAACCTAATAGCCCCATACCATCCGACAAAATCCCTAAAATAAAAACACTACCTGCGGTAAAACCCTTTACGGGTGGGCTCGCAGCTAAAATCTCCAGGCTTTATACAGCCTACCAGCACTACGGACGTACTTTGATTACTCCACGAAATTTTATCTCTCCCCTATCCGGAAGATGAAATTAGGCGCCGGGCCACCAAATTCTACTACAGAGTGCCTGTTCATCAAAATGCCCTGGTCAGATTTCTCGGGGATTATCGACCAGGCTTTATACAGCCTACCAGCACTACGGACGTACTTTGATTACTCCACGAAATTTTATCTCTCCCCTATCAGGATGATGAAATTAGGCGCCGGTCCACCAAATTCTACTACAGAGTGCCAGTTCAGCAAAATGCCCTGGATAGATCTCTCGGGGATTATCGACCCAGAGAACGACGTTTAAAGCGTATGGCCTGTGGACATTACAGGTAACCATAAGGTTTTTACACCAGGCACAACTAAACACCCACCTAAGATTTTGCCTGCATTAAATACAGCTTTCTTTTTCTGACAAATAATTCCACCAGCGGAGCAAAGGACATTTGTACCCAAGTCTGCAGTTTGAGGAGCAACAAGATAAAGTCTGTCTACCCAACGCAAGTGCACGGCGGCCGCTTTCTTTGACAAACCCTCATAATCGTTTTACAACATGGACCCTCCTCCTGACGGTCCTTTCTACAATGTTGCAACATTTTAACATCACCGTCTTGCACCTAATGAAACAGAACAACTGGAAGTTGGAAATTTGGCAACTGAGACTCCACGCGTAGTAGACATGCAACTGTCATTTTCAACAAATGGGGGCTGCTATTGGTCCCCAACATCAATGTTCCATTTCTGAAGTGTGGGGATAGATTTATGACGGTCATTAGTGGGCGGGGAGGTCCCGTCCTTTGAGGTCCCTTTGACTGGGAACTGCACACACGTTGGCTAAACAGACTTTACCTCCCTTCTACCCCCAACCAATTTAATCACCCGCCACCCTGCAACATCCACATCCCTCCACTTCGTGGTTAAGCCGCACGTTTGACCCACCTCGGGTTGTTCCTCAGCCTGCCAACTGCTCCGTCCGTGTATGTACTTCGTCAAAACTGAAATGGTGTTGGGAATCTTGTGCTGCTGTGATGCGCCTAGAAACTACCTCCGTGCTTCCAGGCCCATAGCAAGATGTAAAAGGAGTTTGGCCACGTGAATCAGATATAATCCAAATTTGGACAAGCAAGGAGACTGCACACTTGAAAGTTAATATTATTTATAAATTATACGTTAAATATGCAGCACTATTTAATTACTGTGGTCTTGTCCTTTCAATCCGCAGAGATGAGGTTCTCACTGTTTCGTAACCCGGAAGGTCTGCTTTTGTAACCTACAGAACACTACCTACCGTAGTTCCTCAAAAGTATCACGATGCTGAGTGAGCACCCGTCTTATACAGGGCCAAAAAATCAGCATCCACGTGAGCGGATTCGAATCCACGAACATTCTGTAGCTGAGCACCACTGTCTAACTCAGTACGCCATGGCGCATGACAAGCTTCAATTATACTTGACCTTAAATTGTCATAATTTAATCTTAAGAACTCCAAAGACAATAATTAATGATACTTTCATGACACCGTTAACCGAAGTTTTCAAGGAAAACATCGTGACCATCTCAAAAAACCTGTATTATACGGTAAAGTTGCGTGTATAATTAACACATGGTTAATGTAGTGGTTGGCATGACAACCTTCAAATCCAGAAGTATCGGGTTTAATTCCCTGCTGAAGGGTGGGAATTTTCCTTTAGACAGGATTACTTACTCCCCATCCTCCCTAGTTTGGAAGTACGAATGTGTCTGAATTTAATGTAATAATCAATAGTAATGTCAGCTCAAATATTCCTGACATTGTAAGCAAATTAACATCATTGTTGAATAATTGTACCTAAGGTAAAAAGCTGCCAATATGACCTTGGATGTTAAAGGCGGGATATAAATGGAATATTAAAAAGTGTTAATATTTTCAATAGCCACCGTTAAAATGGCTAAAGACTCGAACGAATGCGGAGTATATGTTTTATGTACATGAAATGTTCTGCTTGTTACTTTATGCAGTATTAAGCACACAAGTCATGATAGCCGATATCGATTCCTATTTTCCCGTGCAAAAACAACACTAAGAAAACCTTGAATAAATAACAATTCCACCTTCATGTGAAGGTTGAGAGGTCTCAAGGTCTCTTCCCTTCTATGTATTATCATAGAACAAAGCACGCCACTTCACTATTGTTTGTTATGTATGTGAATTTTACGGCAGAATCCCAGTCAATCATCGCAAACAATTGAATTTTTTCCACCTTTGGCGATACGCAGCATTGTGCAGTCCACATGTGCACATGTATCCAAAAGGTATAACATCTGTGATAAGTAGGGGGTGGATTTTGCCCTATTTGCCTATTTTATTCCTTTGTTCAGAAGCGTAGGCGTTTAAGTTACAAGCACGTTTCCTACAATTATTAGCCTAATTTCTTAGTTTTATAGTGCCTATAAATGCCTATTTCATACGTATGTGCATATTCCGCTTATTTGTGCCTAAAACTGCCTTGTTAGTCAATTTCTTCCGCTTATAATTTGCGACAACAGCTTTTGCATTTGTTGGTTTCAACGTGAAGTTTTCGGGGAAGGGAAATTTCTTACTGCTACACATTGAATATACAAAAAGGGGTTTATTAAGGAGACACAACTGTGCAAAAACTCACAATAATACCAAATTGAGTTTTTGTCTTAAAATTAATCTAGACACACTTCAATAATATAGTTTTTTTTCCCCTAGCGGCACTACAGAAAACGTCACATGACTATTTAAATAACCCTACACCTGTATTGTAGCTTCTATTACGTAATTATAACCTCAAATTTCTCAGATTCTATATTTTCTACATTTTCCTAACTTCAAAATGTTCCACAGGATGCAGTTTTCTATTTATCTGTATGCAATTCTAAACATGGCTTAAGGGCAACTGCATATTAAGTGTACCCATTCACATTTGTTGTGTTTTTATTATTTGTATTGAAAAGGATTATAATGCTTACTTATATACTGAAAGCCATAGGAAAATATTTTTTTAAATAGGTATGATTATTTTTTTCTCTTCGTTGATATGGCGAAGGCAAATATTTCAAATAGGTACAGGTCATTAATAGGTTAAAATGGGTGAATAGACTTATACGCCAAGCATTAATTTTTAACATTACAATATGTAGAACATTTTGAAAATCGCCTGTAATTTAGACATAAAATGTTAATTCCTCAGGAACTATTGTAACTAAAAAGCTGAAACTTGGTATTATTCCATTCTTGGTCGATCAGAGAAATAAATGGTATAAATTTTAAACAAATCTAATAAAAGCTTCAGATATTTCAATTTTCACCCTTAAGCCCCCCCCCCCCAAACCCATGTTTTTTTTACATAGTTAATTACTCCACACCTTTCTGCACATTATGGTTCTTATTTAGTGAAGTGGATTTATATATATTGTTACCCACGCTGCAAACTCACGATGCCGATCAATAAATGAAGGCCGGTGGAGGGAGGGGAGACTGCAGGGGTAGCTGAGTCTTCGTTTCCCCCTCCTCCTGCTGCCCGAAGGAGGGCGAAGCTTCGAGAATGTTTTCCCCTCCATAAAAGGACATCTCGAGAAACTTCGGGCCGCCGATCAATACAAGCGAGGCGACAGTGAGTTGTGTTGAGTGAGTCGTGGCGAGCAGTAGTGTAGGCGCGCCGAGTGTACGTGAAAAGACGAACTGGCTTAGTTGTAATTGTGTACATTACGAAATTGTAATTGTGACATTGGAATAAGGTGGAAATAAAGAACATTTTTGAGTGGTGTAATTGAACTTTATAATTTGACGAACCCACAAAGTCAATATATATATATATATATATATATATATATATATATATATATATATATATATATATATTATACGACAATATCTGTTATTTTAACTTGCTGTGGGGCCATTTATGGCATTTGGAATAAACCTAAGACTATTTCGCCTAGGAAACCGTTTAGCAAATTTTTTGCAGCATACGTTGCGATGATTGTCATTTTGTTATAGTGTATTTACAGTGCATTTTAGGAGCCATTTTATTAAAATGGTGTATTTCTAAGTGTTTACTTAGCAAATTTTTAGTGCCTATTTAAGTGCCTATTTTGCCCATTTTTAGTGTCTTTTTGCCTGCCTATTTCACACATTTTTAGTGCCTGTAAATCCGCTCCCTAGTGATAAGTAAGCCCGGATTTTGATGAAGTCGTCTTTTTACTGGGTAGTCATAGACGATCCTTATTGGAAATTAAGTGCATTCTGAAACAAATACGTTAGATATATATGGTTTTATAGGTCATCAAAATGCATTTTTTCCACATTTTGATAATAATCATTTTTAACATTTAGATGCATTTTCCGGTCATTTTCTTTGTTTTTCAGGAATTTACTGGGCATTTCCATCAGCAGCCCGCATTCGGGAGGCTCGAGTTCGATTCTCGTGGCCGACCTGACCCTGCAACTGCATGTATGACAATTTTCAAATAGTGAGAGAAGTGTGAATAGTTTCGATAGGGTAGATTCTACGACAATTGAGAGCGCACAGGATCTGTTTTCTGATACTCAAATCCAGGTAAATTAGGTTTCATTAAATCAATTTTTTGCATTTTTGACGGATACCATAACCCGCCTTGAAGAAAGTGGCATGACATTGGATAAGTCGATTCAGTTAGTGAGGATTGCGGAAGAGAGGATACAAAATGTAAAAGGGGAGACTGGGGACAAAATTAGACAGATACTAAAATTTGTGTTGGACAAAAATGAAGGATACCAACCAGTTTGTCAGACTGCCGATATCTTGTCAGGAGAAAACATCAGAACTGGTATTTTTGAACAGGATTTAACAGACAGTGACAGTGTTTTTCAGATATGCATCTATAACATCTGTGGAAGTGCAAGGAAGTTTCTCAAAGTATAAAGCAGTTTTAGCTGACAACCGCTGTTCCTTTACTTTTGATAACTTGAAGATGATCATGGTGGTGTACTGCACCGCAAAGATATGTTTTGCCTAATGGGTACCGTATTTTTTTTTTTTTTTATTTTATAAAATTGAAAACGACCTGATGAATTTATTTTGAACTTATTATTTAGTAGTAATAATTGCATTTACTAAGAAAATTAATTTTAAAATGTGGTTATTCCAACCATATATTCATTATTTGTCTGTGACAGTTATTAATTTATTATTATGAAAGAAATTGTTAATTTTTGTTAGGTCATTTTTTTACATTTTATGCGCATTTTTTTTTTTTTATATTTAAGGGCATTTATAGTTCATTTTTAGATAATTTTCAGGTCAACTTCCAGGCCCTAGTGATAAGCCACCACTTCGACATGTAGAGTGAAACAAGTAAAGAAAATCGTCTTTGTACCACCACTGTGCTACGAACTCAGCCAGCAACTCATTTTCTAGAAATATTGCCAATGTTTTTTTAAATTGCGTTCTCAACTTCAAAGAGTTTCAAATTGTTTCTCTTTTTGTTTCTATCTAAAAACGTATATTTTCAGTGAAATCTCTATAACCATTTTTAGTAATGCAATACCATTTACGTGCTAAGTGTGTTCGTTTGTGAGTAGCTTTTAACTCGGAAACAAAAGTGCGTTAAGTTTGAGATTTTTCACTTCATCCTCTATTTTCCCTTCGTAAGAGCTTCTAACAACAAATGTACATTTCAATTTGTTTCGCATACTGAAATCTTGTTTATTTTGAAATCATTCACTGGCAAAACTATATCGCGAGTAACGCGGTGAACACGTAAAAATAACATTTACATCAACAGTATAAGATGGATTAAAAAAAAAACCTGTGGCATTACAGCCATAGTGAGCCTAAGCCTGCGTACCCGACTGCCGGTTTCACGCCTACATACCAAGGCAGAGGTGGGCGATCATCCAACCGATACGGCATCTCGACAAACCCAACCGAAAACTTGACTTACACGCTACCAGGGCCGCTACCTAGCGAAGCTCCTCAATTTCCTCGTGATGCTGAATGGGCACCGGTCCTACACCCAGGATATAAAACCCACACCCCCAGGGGTGGGATCGAATCCGGGTGCATTCTCTGCCAAGGAACCAAAGCATGACTCCTTAGCTCACTAAGACACGGGGCGGGACATAAGATAATGGATACATTATGCAAATTTGCAGTTAGTAGAGAAAATTGTGTAAAATAATCAACTCTGTCTCTCTCTCTCTCTCTCTCTCTCTCTCTCTCTCTCTCTCTCTCTCTCTCTCTCTCTCTCTCTCTCTCTCTCTCCAAGTATTTAGAACTTATGCGTGATTAATACGTAAAAACAGAAGCTAATAACAGTGAAGCAATAAAAATATTACATTAAAATATAATGATTGCTACAAGCTTCACTGAAATTCCTTACAGAACTCGAGAGACTAGTTTCGCAAATATAATAGAGAATATAAACACATTAATATTGGTTTAATTAATGGTTTTAATAAAGATTTAAATATAAAAATGTATATATATAAATGTAAACGTTTGTTCCTACCCTTAAAGAAATAAAAGATGATTATAATTTTAAAAAATATGCTTATGATCTTTGGGCTAGTAAAAAGTATCACAAAAATTTAAGAATTTGCTATAATTTTGGTTCCTCAAAATAAATATAATTCTAAAAAGCTGCTGAATCTTTCTGAAAAAGAAAAATCTCCGATAGTAAAAAATCTGACATTTATCAATTTAATTGTTTTGACGCGATCGGGTTTACATTGGAAGGACCAAACGTAATTCAGAAATCAGAATGCAGAAACATTTTACAAATAGGTATAAACAGATTGATAATTCAGCCATAGCACATTATTTTTGGTCATTTAACCGTGAAATAAATCCAGAAGTTAAATTATTAAAGCAATTAAAATAGACGTATAGATTTAATGGTTTGGGATAAAATATTTATCTTAAAAAATACAAATCACGTAATGAATTTTGAAGTACCGACAATCGATTCTGTCTAAGTTTATTTTCAGAGGTGGGAAATAAATACAAAAAATAATCCTAGTGGCTGTAACGACAACACGAATAAAAAGAATGAAGATGCAACAAGAGATTTTTGCAAAACTAGTTTCTTGAATTCTTTGAGGAATTTATCGACTTCTTAAACAGATAACTTAAGTTTGTATGAAATTATTATATTTTAGTGTAATAATATACGTGATTATCATTAAACTAGCTCTTAAATTATGTAGGAACAACACAATATCTTTACCCAATGTCAACATGTAATTAAATGTTTAAAGGTTGGCTATTCGTTTGCGACAGCAAGATGGATCAGCGCATTAGCATTTTGAAAGTTGGTTCCTCTGTTCGCGATTGGGCACTCGTCCAAATTGATTGAAAGCATGAAAGATCAAGGACCCTCCTGTAAAGAATCAACAGCAGCCGCTCTAAAAAGAGACGAAAATGACGCCTTGGTAACTTAGTTGAAACCCAGATCACTGTAATGCAATGTGTAATCGATGACTTTAATGTTATTTGAGATCATGAAGACAGACAGGGCATCACCCCAGGTTAACACAATATTACTGAAGGCTGCCGATTCCCCGCAAAATATTCAGGATCTCTCATATAAAAAAAATGAGGTTGTTTGAATATAATAGATTTGCAAAGAACTGCCTTTATTTCAAATGCAGAGTTGAAATGAATAATGAAACAACTAAGTTTTAGTTTACAATGGATCTGAATCGAATTACTGTGTGCCCACCACAAGAAGGCAAGTGGGGCCTGAAGAGGGAGAGGGACTTGGACAGTTTATCTGCTATGGCTGGACCTGTTTACTACGAAATGAGTGTATGGGAATGCATATGAGTCACCCATGCTGCCAGATATAATGCTCGTTTCAGTAAACGTAATGATAGGTATTATGTATGGACGAGTTATGTGACAACACTGTATTTTAGAAAAACGTAACATCCCTGTCATACTCGGAAGGGAAGCATAAACATCATACGGACAGCAAAAGTGGTTACAGAGGTATTTTAGAGGTGGCGCGTGACCTTGCTCGGATGTGTGCGAGTGACGTCTGCTGATAAATCTATAATGTGTTCGCTGTAAGAATAAAGAAAATCTCAAAGAAGGACATATCGGAAATAAATCGCATTGGCTGATGGGTTTTAAAACTACCGTGTTCTTCCACAGTATATTTCCGCAGTTTATTAAGCTTCTTGCTTTACCTGCTTTCAGCAGATCATTTAAGTTATAATATAGAATTAACATTATAAAGTAATTACAGCAAGAACAATGACTCGAAAGTTGAAAAATGCACTGGTTGAGTAACAACAAAGACGGCAGTTAAATTCCGGTGACATGCTGTTTAGGTGCACATGCGCAGCAGATGTTACATGTAACCAATGGCGTACTAAGAGGCGGAGCTCATTGCGGAATGCGGAGTAATACTTTATTCTAACAGAGAACATTATAGTGGGTTAAATGTCTAGCCTGACAACCCTTTTTCTTAAAAAGTGGACTCGACCATAAACTACTGGGCAACATTACGTCATACGCCACTTCTAAAAATACCTCTGTACGTTATACATTCATGTGCCTTGCCTTCTTATGTTGGGTGGACAGTAGGTGCATTCCAAATTTATAGAAACCTATATTGTAGTTTTAATATCCACTACCGCTTTTAGAATTGATGACAGCAATTCATGTTAAATGTGAAACCACTTAGGAATTAGGAATCGTTTTAAGTTATCCCAGAGATAGAAATTGCAGGGGATCAGGTACTGAGACTGAGGGGCCACTAATCTCTACTTTTAATTCTATCCTGAAACACGCTTTCAATTGCACTCATTGAAATATTCGCCTATGAACTGCTGCAGTCTTGTTGAAAAAAGGCAAAATCACGCCCCTTGACAATTCTCTATATAAAACCAGGGGTTGAGTCGAAAAAATTAGCCTTCTAACTCTTTCTCCGCTAATTGCGAATCATACACCAATTTTTTTCGTCATGAAGGAGTACTTCATGAATAATATTAGCTTTCTCAGAGCTCCAATAACAATTATTTTGTGTACACTCATAGCTGCTGCTGCGGTGCGAGCGCTGCGAATACCGCACTCTGGTACTTCTGACGTTGGGCCGAACATTCCAGCTTCTCCCTGAATGCGAATTGTTCGAATTGGGTTGTACTCGGCGGGGAAGTGGTTCCCGAAACCCATGGGTATTGGGTACGTCTAGCTGACTTAGCTGCCCAGACCGCGTTGAGAGACGCCTAAAATATCCCGAGCACTAGCCGCAAAGCTTAACTCCAGGTATTGACCTACTGGAAGGAGCCAGATATTTTGAAGTTCTCGGTTAGTAGAGGGGAAGTTTTCGGACTTCCGGGTAGACCTCCGTAAGCTTGTACACTCACAACTATATAGATGGAATCAAGTTGCGACGTGACAAATATCTATTAGGTAACTGAAACAAAGTGTACAAGACAAACCCACACACCCTAGAAGTATTAAAGCAAAATGTCCGCCAAGAAATTGCCAGTTTCAAAACGTGACCTACGAGTAACGGTAGAGGTTCCAAAAATGTATGGACAACGACGGTGGCCAGATTCAGCATCTTCCATAAAGTTAGTCAGTAGGACCTTTAAAAGTAATTTTATAAATATTGTATAGTTTCATCCGCGCCTTTCTATGTTACAGTCGGCGACGAGCGACGAGGACGCGGACACGTACAACACCGCGTGGCCGGTTCGGAGGTTTCTGATCCCCGGTCGCTTTGCAAAATAATTATTTTTAGATTAAATAATTTTCAGAATTTGTTTTTAAGCATTTATAGAGTACAAACCTCACCCATTAGGGCAATAGATATTCTTTTACAAACATGGAATTCTTTATAGGATATTTTGTTGTTTATATCACAACAATCGTTTAATCATTTCAATACAGCATAAAAAGAAAAGAATATCATTTTTAAGATGTTTAACATTCTTTTCTCATCACGCCACTGTTACGAGTCAATTTGATGACTTTTAAAATGTTGCACATACTGAATATGCTTGTCAGTTTAAGCTTTTCATCTGACAATTACAATACCGATTTTTATATTTGGACGATCATAAATTTACAATGAAAGTTCATGTGCTGTGATATCAACAATATGTTCGCCTCTGTAGCGTAGATGCTAGCGTGTTGCCAAGCGTTCAAGAAGTCCCGAATTCGAATCGCAGTATGGATGAGTTATCTGATAAGGCATTTTTTCCGGAGATTCCCCTTATTCTGAAAACAAATATCTGGTCTCTAAGCTCTATGGAACATGGGTTCATTTGAGCTCTCATTTCACCCATTCCATTCATCGTCTAATATGACAACGTTGCAGGACATAATTTTAAAAATAAAAAGCCGCTATAGAGGACCAGTTAAAAGAAAGATTTTATCTTACAGTCTTCCAAACGGAAGAATATTCAATTGAAATCGGTAGGTACGTTAATTGCACTAGTGAACGTTTTCTCCTGGAAACATACACAGCGCACCTGTACTTCAAACGCTAATAAAAAAAAATGTATATCTTACCATTACATTTTAAAGTAATTTTTTAAGTTGTGCACTTGAAAATCTTAACTTTCCTTCAATAAAAACTACAATTTGTTATTTCATTAGCATTTCACTTGTTTTAAAATACCTTTCCTGAGTTTTATGGACTCCCTCAAAGGCCAAGATCCATGTGGCCAGTTCCAACCATGGCATATGCACCTTCTCAATGACAGTCTCGGTCAGGGTGAGTTACCTGGATAAGGTTTTTTCCGGGGTTTCCCTTATCCTGAAAGATGAATGTCGGGTAACTCTAAGCTCTATGGACCACGGGCTAATTTGAGCATCATTTCACCCATTCCATTCATCGTCCGATATGACTTAACGTTGGAGGACGTAAATTACAAACAATAACAGTGAGGTGAGTCATAGTTGTGTTCCCTAATGCAATTACACAAAGGAAACTTCCGCACCAATATCATATGCATTTTTTTCTAAATTACTTGGAATATTACATTTATGATCCTTTTTTTTTTCTTCCAACTGATATTCAGAATGAATCAAATTTAAATAAATTACGCTACAAGGTATATCCACTAGGGGAACCTTGCTCAGACAACTCAATATTTTTACTTCATACCTAGTAAATTTAAACATTGCATTTCAGTCGACGCTTGACACCAAGATTTTTGGGAGCAAATGTGCATTTTGAGGCCTCCTGAACAGAAAAATAACAGAATAACAACAAATAACAAAAATAAGAAATTAAGTCATATTCGATAAAACAAAAAATGAAAGATCTTTCACACAAAGGGTAGTTTGGGTTAGAATAAAAGATTCGCACAGTATCTTCGGAATATGAATTTTAATAACAAATTTGATATTTAAAAATCTTTTTTGTTTGGAGATTCACACAAAGATCCACATGGACCTTTTTTTTTAAATGCAACTTTTTGAATTAAGAGAACCTCTTGTTTACGATTAAATTTCAATATTAAATTTTCAAATCAAATGCATTACTTCCGCTGCTTACTACAGGTATGTAATAAAGAAAATAAAAAATAGATGTACAAATTCTGTGCAGTGTTTGGCTCTGACAAGCCTTTACTTACAAATCTTAATATTCTTACCCTTTCTGGAGAACACACCTAATTATATTCAGTCTGAACATTCTTGCTGACAGTTACAAATGTCACAAGGAACCTATGATTTTTTTTTTATTTACATATACGCTCTTTAACAACCATGTTTCTTAGCGTCCCATTCCATATAGGATGTTAAAGACTGCTGAATTTTACTCAATATAAGCCATTGTATTAGCCTTGAGATTCTTTCATGTGATATAAATATATGACAGTGAACCACTGTCTTCACTTCCCTTCTGAAGGACGCCATGGCATCACCCTTCTCCAGCCCGCCTCGGTAGCGTGAATGGTAGCGTGTCTGCCTCAAGAGGTCCCGAGTTCGAATCTCAGTCAGGGTGAGTTACCTGGATAAGGTTTTGTCCAGGGTTTTCCCTTATCCTGAAAGACGAATGTCAGGTAACTCTAAGCTCCGTGGACCCCGGACACATTAGAGCATCATTTCACCCATTTCATTCACCGTCCGATATGACTTAAGGTTGGAGGAGGTAATTTGCAAAAAATCACCCTCCTCCAAGTTCAAAGCCCACAAAACCCACTCAGAAACCAGCTAGCATGTTACCTATAAAATGACAAATCCAACTATGCATAAAAACACCAGGCAAGCATTCTGCTTACAGAATATACAAATATGTTCACATTACTTAGAATGTAATGTGCATATGATAATTTATATAATTTACAACACATTCCTACTTGACATGAAAGATGAATATGTGTGTTTTAAGTGTTGGAAATTTACAGGTTCAATGACCCTCAGAACAGTTTCCAGTGACATTCAATGAAAACAACAAATAAACAAGCAGCTTATTACTTCAGTAGAATACAACAAATTACAGAAGTATAATAAATAGGTTACATGTATCTCTATAATAGCATTTCGTTCCTCTTGTTACTAAAATTTTAATATTGCCCGCCTCTGTAGCGTGGGTGGTAACGTGCCTGCCTCACTTTCAAGAGGTCCCGAGTTTGAATCTTGGTTAGGGCGAGTTATTTGAATAAGGTTTTTCCGGGGTTTTCCCTTATTCTAAAAGATTAATGTTGGGTAATTAAGCTCTACAGATCCTGGGCTCATTGAAATTTCACCCATTTCATTCATCGTCCGATATGATTTAACGTTGGAGGACGTAAATTAATAACAAAAACAAAAGTTTTTAATATTGCTAGTTAGCATATTACGTACAATATAGCATGTGTTAAAATCAAGAAAGACTTGCCTCATTGTTATAATGAAAATTTTATTTTTTATTAAGTGCATACTTTCATATCTACATTGGCATTCTGTGGTATGTTAGAGTAAGTGATACATTCCTCTTGTTTTCCTGCTCTAGAGCCGTCAAGCTTATAATTTGATTTCCCATCAGAAATACCTGAAAATGCTGAGACTGAGAATTTAATGACGATATATGGTACCTTTTAAAGCGGCTAACAAATTGTATATTGAGGCTACATTAGCTACCTCTTCCTTAATGGTTCATCTTCGACACCTTCGTGCTGTCTCTCTTACTTACTATTTCTTGGGTAATTAGACACAGAACGTATTACATCAAAAGTGTGAACATGTCATTAGGTAGCACCAAACATGTATCATTACCGTTTTCTCCCAGAGTTGATTATAGTTAGCAGCGATAAACATTTCAATACGAAGAGTTTTGTGTCTGAAAATGTTCATACATACCCTTTAAATAAATCTAAAGTTCTGCCTCTGCGAAGTCGCACCAGCTTCCTGAAACACCACAGATCGAGCACCCAAGTATATCTATGCAATTCCACTTTTAACGCCACATATGCACCACTCTGACTTTTCAACAACTTTGAACGTTTCCCCTTACTGATTCTTTGGGTGTCCGCTCCACACACTAAATACCACAACTACTTAACCTATCTATTCCGAATTTGTACAGCACTTCCATCAGAGTGCACTCGGCATGTTCACCAGACCAATTTTTCGATAAATACTTGTTTTGTTTTCGGCTAAAATTTATAGATGGCAGGTCTGCAGTCATAGAGAAACAAACTGGATAAAACCACACCTCACTGCCAAACACCATAGTTCTCTGTGGTTCTCTGCTTAATGCCTACTGCGTGCCTACTACTGCCACCTACCCACAGAAAAACAAATTCAATTGCAAGCGCGGTACATTCTGACTGCTGTGTAATTCGTCAATCGTGAACAACTTCAGTACTTTTTTTTAACTATTAAACAGCTTCCAATTTCTTAGCTATTTAGCGAAAATTTCGTTTTAAAAAGTCTATGTGGTCTTAATATTTACCACTCCTGCAGGATCTCTGCTCTCAACCCTAGCAGCAGTATTTGTCCATAGTGAGGAATTTAAGGGGTAAATATATATACACCCTTAGTGAGTTACGAATTAAAATGGCCCTGCATTTGAGCGAAATAAATATTTTGAAGTTGAATTCAGCCTAGTAAAAAAAAAAAAAAAAAAAAAAAAAAAAAAAAAAAAAAAAAAACGAATAGACAATTCGGGGTCCCATTACATTTAACACCACTTTGGTCTCAATCAATTTATTGTATGTGGAAATTATCTTCAAGATGTCCCTCACATTTTATTTGATTGCCCGTTTTTCTGTTTTGAAAGATATGAACTTGAATTATTGCTTCAATCCTTAGGTTACACTTTCTCAAAACCACATACACATATTCTGATGAATTACAAAGCTTATCAATATTCCATGGCTTTCTTAAACAAAATATTTCTTAAGCTAAATGATTCATCTTAATGCTTACTGTTTGTCAGCTTGATATGGAATTTTCTTATATTTTTGTAAATTGTATTATATTCATAAATTTGTAAACTATATTCCTAATATACCTTTGGGTAAAATAGGAATCAAAAAATTGGATAGTAAAATAAATAAATAACATAATACAGATATTATATATTATTTTAACAAACACTGTCAAAAATTTGTCATTCCTCCTCCCTTTCTCTCTCTCTCACACACATATATATACATGCATAAAACAATCTATTCAAAATCATTGAAATTCTCATCAAAATATTCATCTATACTATCGTAGGCTCTGCATTAAAAGAGTTTAGTCAGTTTAAATTCAAACTTAGCAGCTGACACAGTACTTTTTAGGCTTTCCAAAAGCCTGTTAAGTAGTTTTGGACCAAAGTATTGGGGCTTATGTTCAAAAGGTTTTAGCCTGTGATGTTTAACTATACAGTTATTCCTTCTCCTTGTTTCATATGTGTGGATATAGGAATTAGTGGAGGTTGTATTCCTGTTATGTACAAAAAGTATTGTTTGCAAAATAAATATATAGGGAAGAGTGAGTAGATTTAATTTTTTAAAATAGGGCCTGCATGAAGTCATACATACGTCTCCTACTATGAAGTTAATTTCTTGTTTTCTGACATACGTGCCCACCCTCTTTACAAGTGTTTTTATGCACTGCATAAAATAGGCTGGGAATAGGATGTACAGGAAGGATCACACAATACCTACTTTTAGAAGTGAAACTTCCATGTTAATCGTTGGCAAAATGAGGCACGGAACTAACCTATGCAACACTGCCTTAAAAATGCACGCTGATGCTCAGATTAATGCAAGATGCAAAATACTAAGTATGTGAGTTTAAGTAGTCGTGACAGCACCTGAGTTATTCAAAGCTATTTTTAAACAGGTTATCCTGCATCAAGAAGGTTGTTGTCTGCTACTGTAAGCAATAATAATAATAATAATAATAATAATAATAATAATAATAATAATAATAATAATAATAATAATAATAATAATAATAATAAATAATAATAATAATAATAATAATAATAATAATAATAATAATAATAATAATAATAATAATAGCCTAATGTGTCCCTTAAAGGACAAAGGCCTCCTGCTAGAGTGTAGCTCTGTTTCACTAATGTGGTGAGCTATTCTGCGTTAGGTTGTAAGCAATAACATAGCCCAATATTACCAACCCCTTATTATTATTATTATTATTATTATTATTATTATTATTATTATTATTATTATTATTATTATTATTATTATTATTATGAGCAGCACTCATTATTGCAAATATTGAACCTATCTTTCTTACTGGTGTATGTAAGGCAAATATCAACAACATTAGAAATGGCCGAGCTTTGCGACAACATATTTCACACCTGCAACTTGAACAACCAGTTAAACAAGCTTCTCATCCAGCCTCCGGTGTGTCTAGTCTTCTTGAAGATTGTGCAGCAGAATACCACCAGTACTCCATTTACACAGATGGTTCTTGGATAGGTGAAGGGCCATATAAAAATGCTAAAGTAGGATGTGCGTTTGTAGTATTCTCTCGCTCCATAGAATGCCATTCTTCCATGTTCAAACTTGCTAAGGAGTATTATTAAATTTTAGATGAGTCGTATTTTTTACACATCTGCTTCACTTTTCTACCTATTTTGAGGACATGTTTCGCAAATCTTCGTTTGCATCTACGGCTCTTGTGCGACTAAAGCTAGATCCAGCGGTGTGGGTAATTCTGGGGTTGTTGCTGCCATCTGTTGATTTAGTGATGAACTGAAATGTGGGATTCTCTTCTAGCGGGATTTCAAAGTTCATTAGTTGGTTTTTATGTTTTTCTATGTATATTCTCTCCCATATGACAAGTTCACTATGTTTTTGTACGTATTTTAGTAATTCTGTGCTATCTTCAATTTCATGATTTTCAGACCAGAAATGAGCTGCTATTGCGGACTTATCAATATTTTTGTATCTTAAGTGCCTGAAGTGTTCTTTCTTTCTAGTGCCTATGTTTCTTTTTGTCCTCCCTATGTAAATTTTTTCACAGTCTTTACACTTAATCTTGTAAATGCCTGACTTTTCCTCTGGTTTTATCTTATCAGTATTATTCCTGTGAAGTAGGTTTTTAATGTTGTAATTGTTTTTTGGTGCCAATGTTATATTGTATTTCTTGAATATTTTTTGGAACTTTTTTGTGGCCCAGGGGTGGTAAGTAAATTTAGCAAATCTAATTTCTTGTTTTATTGGTGTGAGAGCTGTGATCTGTTTTAATCTCTTTTGAAGTTTGAATAATTTTAGTTTTTTATCTACAAGGTTTTTTCCATATCCATTTTTAATTGCAGTTTTTAAGATTTGATGGTATTCGTTTTGATATTCTTGCTGGCTGAGAGGTAGATTTACTAATCTGTGTGTCAGACTGTTGATGGTTGCATGTTTGTGTGGAATTGGGTTGAAACTATTTGCTTTGATGTAATTATCTGTGTGTGTTGCTTTTCTATGAATGCCAAATTCTAGTTTTTCATTGCTTTTTTTGATTTTAAGGTCTAAAAAAGGTAGAGTACAGTCCTCTTCAGTTTCTACTGTGAATTGTATGCTGGGTTCTTGCAGGTTGAGTAGTTTCAAAGCATCATCTATTAGTTTGTAGGGCACTATTGCAAAGATGTCGTCTACGTATCTGTACCATGTTTTAAACATATGAGGGAAGGCTTTAGTAACATGTGTTTCGAAAAAGCTCATGTATAGATTGGCCAAAAATGGTGATAGCGGGCTTCCCATAGCTAGTCCTGAAATTTGCTTATAATATTTTCCATCGAAGACAAAATAATTTTGATGTATACATAATTCAGTCATTGCCAAATATTCTCCTATTGCATTGGCATCCAGTTAAATATCGATATATTGCTAAGGAGTGTTCAGTCCTTCAAGCTGAATTATTAGCAATTCATGAAGAAGTGAAATGGTGCAACAACTTACAATGTACCGCTCGTCTTTACAGTGATTCACAGGCTTTGAAAGATACAAAAAACAGCAGTCCTATTGCAGCTGAAATAAGGAATCAATTATTAAGTGGTTCTCATCTGTGTATTTCATGGGTCAGAGGGCACGTGGAGATTGCAGGAAATAAACGTGCAGATGAACCAGCAAAGAGAGCTGTCACTTCAGATCTTCCAGAAATTTACACTCTATGCCCTGTTCTTATGTGAGGCAAACATTGAAGGAGATTATCATCAACGATTGGAATGAATACTGGTTAAAAAGTGATTGTGGTGCTTTGACTAAGGATTTATATTTCTCAACAGTTTCTGACAGACAAATGTAAATTCGTATCTTAACTATGTTCTCACTCAATTCTTAACTGGACATGGCAAATTTTCAGCTTACTTATTTCGATTCAAAATCAAATCCACATCTGATTGTATTTGTGGAAATCATCAAGATGTCCCTCACATTTTATTTGATTGCCCATTTTTCTGTTTTGAAAGATATGAACTTGAATTATTGCTTCAATCCTTATGTTACACTTTTTCAAAACCACTTACACATATTTTGATGAATTACAAAACTTATCAATGTTTCATGGCTTTCTTAAACAAAATATTTCTTAAGCTAAATGATTCATCTTGATGTTTACTGTTTGTCAGCTTGATATTGAATTTTGTTTTTGTAAATTGTATTATATTCATAAATTTGTAAACTATATTCCTAATACAGCTCTGGGTTAAATAGGAATAAAAAAATTGGATAGTAAATAAATAATAATAATAATAATAATAATAATAATAATAATAATAATAATAATAATAATAATAATAATAATAATAATAATATTATTATTATTATTATTATTATTATTATTATTATTATTATTATTATTATTATTATTATTATTACTGCTGCTGCTTTTTCCTAATATAAACTAGCAATACTGCAATGTCTAAGGAAACTAGAGGTTAGTAAGCTTATAATCAGCCACAGATTATAAGAGGAAACATTGATTAGATGCTGTTAATAATATAAAAATTATGATTAATATTATTATTTAAAAAGTTATATTGAAATTGGCCAGCCTAGAGTGGGTAAATAATGATATACTACCAATTTCCTTAATATTACAGTATCGCTAGTTTGGTTACATAGTGTAATCAATCCTTTCATGGAAGTGTTGAAAACAGTGTTGTTGTATAAATTAAATTTATTGGGAGTCGATTAATGACACTAAACAATACTTACTTTTAAATTTTTCCGGAACTAGTTTCAGAGACTTTGCCTCTATCCTCAGCCGGACATCGACTGGTTCTCATTGGTGTAGCTGGCAATATTTTGTCATCAGTCTCCTCTGGTGGCAGTTCGAGGAACTTGCTGAACAAATCTTTCTGGGGGATGTCGAAATTGAATACTTTGTTCCTATTTTTTGAAATGAAGATTTGTTCCCATGTGGACAGTTCTTGTTTTCCTGTTGTATGTTTTAGTAATTTTGGTTCTGGATTTATGTTGTGGTTTTTTCCCCAAAAATGCGTGGCAACTGCTGATTTTTCTAATTGTTTGTATTTTATGTTCCTAAAGTGTTCCTTTGCTCTTGTTTTTAAATTTCTTTTGGTTTTTCCAATATAAATTTGACTACAGTCACAGCATTCAATTTGATATATACCAGATTTCTTCAAAAAACAAAACATTCAACTAGCACCAGTGAACCATTACTCCTTAAAAAACCTAATTTGCTCAAACATCAAAGATGCCATTCCATCTAACAAAAAATCTGGTATATATCAAATTGAATGCTGTGACTATAGTCAAATTTATATTGGAAAAACCAAAAGAAATTTGGAAACAAGAGCAAAGGAACACTTTAGGAACATAAAATACAAACAATTAGAAAAATCAGCAGTTGCCACGCATTTTTTGGGGAAAAAACCACAACATAAATCCAGAACCAAAATTACTAAAACATACAACAGGAAAACAAGAACTGTCCACATGGGAACAAATCTTCATTTCAAAAAATAGGAACAAAGTATTCAATTTCGACATCCTCCAGAAAGATTTGTTCAGCAAGTTCCTCGAACTGCCACCAGAGGGGACTGATGACAAAATATTGCCAGCTACACCAATGAGAACCAGTCGATGTCTGGCTGAGGATAGAGGGAAGGCCTCTGAAACTAGTTCCAGGAAAATTTAAAAAGTGTTGTTTAGTGTCATTAATCGACTCCCAATAAATTTAATAATACATAGTGTTAGTTTCAGCAAAAGTATGTTTTCACAGTTGGCAATGCTCCAGCCATGAAGTCATGCCTGCCATTTGTCTATGGCTGAAGAGGGCGAAATAAGCCCTGAACAGCCATGGGTGAGATAAACCCAGAATCCCCCTAGTAGTAGTAGTAGTAGTAGTCTATGCCATTATTCTGCAGTTTATGCCACTTATTTATTCACTGGCATGCTCCATTCCTAAGAATAATACATGCCAATGATGAATGACAGGAAAGGTGATAATAAAGCAGTTGGTGTAATGATTAGCAACAGAAAGGAGCAACTTAATGTTTGGCACTTTTAATTATTGACACAGCATAACATTTGACATATTTGTGTAACTAATAATAATGGTATTCCACTTCTGATTAAAACTTTTGGTAACATTATACACAACACTGTAGCTTTTGCTACAAATGCAATATAAGAAATGCAACAAATGTCATTAACAACAATATCACATCACATAACACTTTCATACCATTTCATTCTGCTCTGACTTGAAGCACCAGCACTGGAGTTAAGTAGCACAGTTTAACTTCTACATCCATTTTATCTCAGAAAACTTGAACTCCAACTTGCCATTGTGAACTTTCTAGAAGTAAAGAAAAATACATTGCCATATGATGCAACATTTATACAGAACTATAGCTTGTCTCAACCTTAAAAGACAGTATGGAAGTAAATGGGGTATCTCTCTCCCTGTCTAATACACGGGAATTCTCATTAGCTTCATCCTTTTCTACCCTCACGTTGTTGCCACTTGCTAATAACATGGTATAAATAATTAAGTGTAATAATTGGCTGCTTTGAAGACACTGTCTTATGCAGAATATTTTCTCTATCAGACTGTCATTTTTACAGCAGTTTTCTGTTTCTATGGGCCCAAATTTTTTGAAAATGCTTGTTTTTCGGTAAAACTCTGATATTTGCTATTTGTATATTCATCATGCGGTAAATATAAAGCTTACCACTATAATATCACAACATTTTTTTCTTAGGTAGTGAAGACTACAGTGCTCCTACCTGCCAAGTTTGAGTTCATCTAAAATCAGACAAGGGTTATAATTTTAGTTAATTGATGGAAATTAATCATTTCTTCACACTAGCCGTATATAAGCTAAGGTTTTTGATAGAGTCAGCATGAAAAATTCAATGCCATGGCCGGGATTTGAACCACAGATCTCCTGGTTTCCGTCCATTTGCTCTAAACCATTGAGCTATCATGGCCAACATGCCGTCTTGACATTAAATTCTCTATTTGACTCATATATTTCTCCGGTAAACCACTAGGGGCTCTCGCATTCGAGATACACCGTTTGTGGCGACTTACTATTGTAAGTACTTAAGTCCCAGGTTTCATCATTAAACACTTATTATTTTAGTTAATTGATGGAAATTAATCATTTCTTCACACTAGCCGTTTCTTCTTAGTTTCCCCTTCCATAACTATAAGTATTTACAAAACTGTTAAATAGCTTCAAGTAACACTTCACAGTGTTTCACATACTATAAACATACTCATAGGAACTCTTCTTGCAAACTTTGTGCACTTTGACTGCATCACATTGCCTGCTCTCTGCTTATGTCAGACGGGTGGTATCTGCCTTGCCTCACGCGCGTCGCCATATCTTTGAATAGATGAATGCGTTTTGTTTATTTGATACACACAATGAATGCAGGAAGTTAGAGGAAATATACGAGTCAAATGGAGAATTTAATGTCAGGACGGCACGTTGGCCAAGGTAGCTCAATGGGTTAGAGCAACTGGAGGAAACCAGGAGATCCGTGGTTCAAATCCCGGCCATGGCATTGAATTTTTCATGTTGACTCTATCCATCAAAAACCTTAGCCTATATACAGCTAGTGCGAAGAAATGATTAATTTCCATCAATTAACTAAAATAATAAGAGTTAAATGATGAAGCCTGGGACTCAAATACTTACAATAGTAAGTCGCCACAAACGGTGTATCTCGAATGCGAGAGCCCCTAATGGTTTACCGGGGAAATATACGAGTCAAATGGAGAATTTAATGTCAGGACGACATGTTGGCCATGGTAGCTCAATGGTTTAGAGCGACTGGACGGAAACCAGGAGATTCATGGTTCAAATCCTGGTCATGGCATTTAATTTTTCATGTTGACTCTATCCAAGTGTTATAATTTTTTACATTAAGTAATTTCAGAAAATTTTATATATACGCACTAGAAAATGTAGGCAGGGAGGAACTTTTTTGTTATTGGGTTTACATCAGGGGCCAAAGTGAGAGAAATGTAAAGGAGGGTTGCAGGCAATTTTTAAAAGAAATTGCAGTCATCTTAACTTCTTGCATTCATTGTATGTGTCAAATAAACAAAAGGCATTCATTTATTCAAAGATAAGGTGACACGTGTGAAGCTGGGCAGATACCACCCGTCTAACATAAGCAGACAGCAGGCAATGTGATGCAGTCAAAGTGCACACAGTTTGCAAGAAGAGTTCCTATGAGTATGTTTATAGCATGTGAAACACTGTGAGGTGTAACTTGAAGCTATTTAACAGTTTTGCAAATACTTATAGTTATGGAAGGGGAAACTAAAATGAAATGAAACAATGGTAAACTAAGAAGTAAGGATTGCATGTTAGTATTGAATGTCTTAAGTAATTTCTCAAGTAAAATTAGTATCAATAGTCACGTGTTCAGAAACATTAGTACATAGAATAAAAATGGAATGAATGAAAGATCCCCTATTAACTCGAAAAAGGGCAGGGAAACAAAAGAATGCTAGGTTAATGCAATATGATGGAATAGTGCATAATGCATAGGGTATTGATCATTCTTTGCTGGTTGAAAACATTCCAAACATGTTGAATCTAGTTTTGGCAAGGGTAAACACTGATGAAGACACACTACCTAATTTCTCAAAGGCCACTCTGAATCAGTTCCTACACAATTTGGGGTTCAAATATGAAAGAAGGGGTAACAAGTGTATACTAATAGAAAGAGAAGATATAATCAGATTTGTTGTCGAGACTAATGGACGACGAAATGGAAGGAATTGCACCCTTATCAGATGACAGTAAAGAAGCATAAAAGTAATGACATATTTAAAGCATATTTAAAGCCTTTATCATTGCATGCTTCCATTTGGTTTGTTGTAATATATACTTTTGTCTGCAAAATCATGTTTTGAACTACTAAAGTAACAAGTAAAAGGAGGATTAAAAATTAAAATGCATGCACTCAAAAATTGAGTCTCTAAAAATAGAATTTAATAGCAGTGTAGACAGTTCCATATTAATAATGTATCATTTACAATATAATATCAAACCAGCAGACCAGTCGCTGCCGTGGCCGAAGTTGTGATTGTACGTAAGGTACATGTGGCAACAGGGCGCCCCATAAGACCTGTACTGTCTTCTAAGCGTGAGATGCGCTATAGCAGCCTGTTAGATAATTTTAATTATGATATGGTATGATATAATCTCAAATAAATAATATTGATGCAGTCTCTCACATGTTAGTCTATGTATGTAATTTTGGTTCAGTTCTATAAATACAGACACTTGAACTATAAGACAATATTGATAACTTGTTAAACAGTTCCATTGCATCCCTTTGTCATTTCTGATGTGGTTGGGTTATTGTCACGTATGCTTATTAACTAATTTAAAAATGTGAAGTGGTGATAGTTAACAGAACTGAAGAATATGAAGAATGGGTATTATATATACCACAAAAATGTTTAATGTAAAATAATGATAAAGTAAATTAACTGGCAGGCAACTGACTGAAACACACTACAAAATCCCTGAAATGTACAAAATCACAGGAGGTAAACATACAAAGCAGAATTCTGTTTTATTTGGTGTTAAATGAGAAGAAAATAATATAAATATTCATTATTCAAATATTAGAAAAGCATACGTATTGACCAACTTGAACATTATCAAAGAATGTGTTTTTAAATCATTTCTGACAATATTTATTGGAATTAAGATTCAAGTGGCTAGTAATATAAATCTTATCAATGAGTTGGTATAAGTACATACATTTATTTTCATGTTTCACAAAACCAACTCTAAGATGTAAAATGAAGTACAATTAGAGTCAAACAAATAAATTTGATGTTATGTTTGAGATTCAAACAATGAATATTCATAATTCCTTTCTTGGAAGTGTTGAAAACAGTGTTGTAATAAATTAAATTTAAAGGGAGTCGATTAATGACACTAAACAACACTTACTTTTACATTTTTCCGCAACATGTTTCAGAGACTATTTGTCTCCATTGTCAACCGGACATCGACTGGTTCTCAGTGGTGTAGCTGGCGATATTTTTCATAGGTTTCCTCTGGTGGCGGTTCGAGGAACTTGCTGAATAAATCTTTCTGGGAGATGTCGAAATTGAATACTTTGTTCCTATTTTTTGAAATGAAGATTTGTTCCCATATGGACAGTTCTTGTTTTCCTGATGTATTTTTTTTTATTGAGAAAAAAGACTGAGCAGCATGCCCCATTACAATGTAATACTACATGCTTTATCTTCCGAGACATCGGTTCAGAGCATTGCATTAGCCAGAGTACATTGTTCTATTGTTAAGCCTGCGACTTTTATAATACTGTTGAACCACTTATTTCCTGATGTATGTTTTAGTAGTTTTGGTTCTGGATTTATGTTGTGGATTTTTCCCAAAAATGCGTGGCAACTGCTGATGTTTCTAATTGTTTGTATTTTATTTTCCTAAAGTGTTCCTTTGCTCTTGTTTCTAAATTTCTTTTGGTTTTTCCAATATAAATTTGACTACAGTCACAGCATTCAATTTGATATATACCAGTGTATATATCAGTTAGTTGGAATGGCATCTTTGATGTTTGAGCAAATTAGGTTTTTTAAGGAGTAATGGTTGACTGGTGCTAGTTGAGTGTTTTGTTTCTTGAAGACTTTTTTGAATTTATCAAAGAAACCACAACATAAATCCAGAACCAAAACTACTAAAACATACATCAGGAAAACAAGAACTGTCCATATGGGAACAAATCTTCATTTCAAAAAATAGGAACAAAGTATTCAATTTCGACATCCCCCAGAAAGATTTGTTCAGCAAGTTCCTCCAACTGCCACCAGAAGAGACCTATGACAAAATATCGCCAGCTACAACAAAGAGAACCAGTCGATGTCCGGTTGACAATGGAGGCAAATAGTCTCTGAAACATGTTCCGGAAAAATATAAAAGTGTTTGAAAATAATGAGTCGGCAATTCAAAAACAAACATCACTTAATTATCATTACTTGGACATGTTTGGACGTTTTGTCCCCATCGTCAGCAGTTATCTGACTGGTTGGATCTATGGTTTCTTGAAGGTCAGATAACTGCTGACGATGGGGACAAAACGTTCTCTGAAACATGTCCAAGCAAGGATAATTTAAGTGATGTTTGTTTTTGAATTACTGACTCATTACTTTCAAATGTTAAATACATCACTGTTTCTAACCTTTTGCTTCAAATAATATAAATGTGTTGTTTAATCGACTCCCTTTAAATTTAATTTAATGAATATTCAGCTTACTATGCAACCTCATGAACTTTTCTACTCATTATATATAAGAGTGTGGCAATAATTTGAGGTATATATAAAAGCAATAAAATGGAAAATGTTATAGTGCCAGAATATGGTGTAATTACTTTCAAGAGCTGCTAAGTATGGGAACCAAAGTAACAAACTTCACACGGTTGCCTTCAGATGTAGGTTATATAGTTTAGAAAAGAAAATATCTGTAAAAGAGGTATGAGAAGAAGAAGAAGAAGAAGAAGAAGAAGAAGAAGAAGAAGAAGAAGAAGAAGAAGAAGAAGAAGAAGAAGAAGAAGAAGAAGAAGAAGAAGAAGAAGAAGAAGAAGAAGAAGAAGAAGAAGAAGAAGAAGAAGAAGAAGAAGAAGAAGAAGAAGAAGAAGAAGAAGAAGAAGAAGAAGAAGAAGAAGAAGAAGAAGAAGAAGAAGAAGAAGAAGAAGAAGAAGAAGAAGAAGAAGAAGAAGAAGAAGAAGAAGAAGAAGAAGAAGAAGAAGAAGAAGAAGAAGAAGAAGAAGAAGAAGAAGAAGAAGAAGAAGAAGAAGAAGAAGAAGAAGAAGAAGAAGAAGAAGAAGAAGAAGAAGAAGAAGAAGAAGAAGAAGAAGAAGAAGAAGAAAAGATTACAAAATAATAAAGCAACAAGGATTGATGACATACCAGGAGAATTTTGCAAATAATGGATACAGAATGGAGAAAGAAATGAGCTGTTGGCCATTAGGTTTAAGATAATAATGCAGATTCGCACCAAAACCTGTGGTTTATTGTACCTAAGCTCCAAGTGGGGCATCCCCAAACGGAAGGATGAGGTGAGAGGAAACAGAGGGTGGCCGACCCAAGAATGCACGACAGTACAGAGGGAAAGATCCCTACTATTTACCAGTTGGAAACTCCCCCGGCAGGCCAGCACAACGGCATCCCACCCACCGTGGTTCAAAAACAGCCCACCAGGTTGGCCCAGAGACCAGAAATCATCCTACCAAAGGAGAAAATGTTTACCAGGCGCATATCATTCTGGCATGCAGTGCCAAGACACCAGCTGACACTTCTACCCTGAAAGAGACCACCAGATAAGAGACGATGTGAAATGACAATGGAGATGAAATGGAGGGACAAGAAATTCGGGAAATATAATTAACCTACCGAGCATTTGCCTGGCGACCCAAGAAAATATATGGGTCAGGTAGGTCGGCCAAGGGAATGAACCCGCATCTCCCAAATGCGGGCCAGACGAAACTACCTGAGGCATCCTGCTCGATGACTGGCCAACCTGTATTCAAGATAGGGAAGGTGCCACAGAATTGGAAGACGTATAATTGTACCTATTTATAAGGGGAAAGGAGTCAATGACCCAGTCAATTATAGGAGTATTAGTTTACTGTCAATCTTAGGAAAGATTTATACAGGGATTTTAGCAAGGTTACATTGTTGGGCAGGAGAAGAAAATAAGTTATGAATTTTGCATGCAGGATTCAGAAAAGGAAGAACAGCAGACAATATTTTTGTTATAAAGTTAATAGAAGATAAATACTTAAATATGAGGCAGAGTACATGTGGCATTTGTTCATTTAGAGAGAGCATTTGACACTATAGATAAAGCACTATGCATTATGGATTAAACTCAGAATTAGGGGATTAGTTTAAAATACATCAGAGCAATTCAGAATAGGTAGAGCCAGACTGAAAAATTCAATGCCATAGCCGGGATTTGAACCATGGATCTCCCACTCTCCTTGCGGTTGCTCTAACCAACTGAGCTACTAAGGCCAACATGCTGACATGACATTAAATTCTCCAACTGACTCATATATTTCCCGGTGGACCACTAGGAGTTATCATATGCTATGAGACACGCATCTTTTGTGGCGACTTACTATGCTGTAAGTACTTAAGTACAGGCTTCATAGTTAAACCACTATGTTAATCAGGTAAATTGATGGAAATAATCATTTCTTCCACACTAGCTGTGTGTAGGCTAAGGTTTGAATGAGTAGGGCCAGGCACGTTGGCCATAGTAGCTCAGTTGGTTAGAGCAATCGCACGGAGAGTAGGAGATCCATGGTTCAAATCTGGCTAAGACATTGAATATTTCAGCCTGGCTCTACTCATTCAAACCTTAGCCTAAACACGGCTAGTGTGGAAAAAATGATTATTTCAATTCAGAATAGATTTGCAAACATTAAGTTTTGTATTAGGATGAATGAGGATGTAATGGGAAGGGTTGCAAGCAATATGAGGCAAAGGCAAGGTTGTAAACTCAGTCCTATTGATGATATATTAGAAGAACTGGATAAGGTAAACTTATATTTACCTAAAGTACAAAACAGAGAAATATCAGGATAACTTTTTGCAGAAATCTTAGTGGTACACTCTATTTCAACAGGAGGTTCATCAGGTTGTGCATGCATTATGCAAGTGGGGCTGAGAATTAATTTTGAGAAGTCAAAGATAATCGTATTTAAAAGGGGCCATAAAATGGAGGAAAAGCGGAATGTGTAAGGAAAAGAGCAGCAAATAGTTAAGGAAATTTGATTATCTAGGAGTGAGGCTAAGTATTAATGGAATGACACAAGATTAGTGCCTTAGCTAAAGGAAGAAGTAGCAATGAATTCCATAAGGCCATGCCTCCAGAAAATAACAGAAATCAAATTAATTGGTTTGAAAGAGTGTATAAAATTGCCTTGAAGCAAAAATGGTCTATGCATCAGAGATCTGGAGAAGTGATGAAGGATGGGATAAAGTTGATACAATACATAGATAATTTTGCAGACAGGTTTTGGATTTCACCAAATGCACAAAAATGCTGGAGATGGGAAGAGTGGGTAGCAAGAGCATGATAGTACAAAGGTTGAGAATACTGGTACAGAAGATCGCTAGCTGAGCATAATATCCTGAGGCAATGTTTAGCAATGCAAGCGAAACCGTGTGCTGGGACGAATTGGGCTCATGGAATAAAGAGTATTACAGAAAGTTGGAATGGGTAACATATGGGAAAAGAAGGAGTTAACCAAAAGTTTTTTGGGAAGAACTAAAGGAACAGAGTGGAGGATATAGAGAAACAAGAATTATTTCTAAGTCTTTGTGACAAGAAAGTCAACTAAAGATGGTTTGGAACAGAAAGAAGTATGTGGATGTATGCAGTAGGTTAGGTAAAGAACTAGATTAAATGTGCACAGTTGAAGAGCAGATTGGAAGGGAGTGAACTTGGATAGATGTCCTTAATGTGGAGGGGCAGAAAATGATTTTCATTATATAGTAGAATGTGAAGAAACAAAGCTGTGGAGAAAGCAGTTTATATCAAAAAGTGGAAGATTATCAATACACAAGGACAATGAAGCACGAAAGAAAGATATAAAAATGCTAGAAGAATGTATGCGAAGAACACGGGAGAAATGGTATAGCAAAATAAAGAAAAGCAGCATGAATTAAGCTAAGGTTTACCAGGCATAAATAACCATGGTGTTACTCACATTGGCAACTGCAAAGCTGTTTTGGAGGGTAAGAGTCAAGTTGGGCAACTTAACTACATCCAAGGAAAAAGGAGTAGGAGAATTGCCTTGCCTTGTTGCTTATTAGCTGGTGGGAAAGGAGTGGCAGCCTTCAAGAACAACTGGTAGCTGATGTCATGAAAACTCACAAGGCCAGGTTGGAACTATGTTATTACTACATGTTTTGAAAGGTTTATAGTTTCAAAAAGATCTACTATACTTGGCAGTAGTAAGTAAGACAGTAGTACAGTTAGTAGTGAAAGTAGTGTAGTGTTTCGAGTTGAGTGCAGCTCCATGTGGGAGGAGTCAGTAGACCACAGTGCAGTAAGCAGTTCTCAAGTCAGTAAGTATGGCTCCATAGTAAGATATCGGTAGGCTGTGGAACCAGCAGCGAAGCAGTTTATGTGTTTATGTTTTTATAAGAGTTGTGTTCAGAATCGGCAGGTAGCTCCATGCTAGAGGTGGACCTGTGTGTACATCTGAAAGATTATTAGCAGCATAAGTTGATACGTACAAAAGAGAAATAAAGAAACATTGTAGAGATGTGTCAAAGTATTGTATTTGTATAAGAGGATGATTGTAAGTTAGCAGTTAGACTGAGAGAACAGTTTTGTTGAAAATAATTCTGTGTGAGGTGAACTTTTGTTTCCTTTGTCACAATATGTACAGTGGAAAGGGATAAAATATCAATTCAAGTAATGTGTAAGAGAAATTGTAAGATTCATGTACAAATGTATGGGAAAATAAATAAATACAAATATAAAAAAATATATAATTTATTTTCATAAATATTCTATAAATTGTCCATAGATCAATTTCTTGAAATACTACAAATTTATCATAATAAAAATGACTTAAGAAGCTTCCATACATTAAAAAACATGGTGAATATTATTTACTTGGCTGGAGAAATTAAAGTATAATAAAGATGAATAGTATAAATCAACTTACTTTAGGAATTGCATAGGAAGATATTACCACTTCATAATCCTGTAACCCATTTATTTGTTGAGCCTCTCTACTTTGATTTCCTTTTATAACAGAAATATGACAAATTATGCCATGTTCACAATACGGTGCATGCTGGGAATGAGAATAACAACTTAAGGAAGGACATGAAGTCTGTTACCTCAGGTTTTAGCTACATAAAGCCTACAGCTATGCTTTAGGATTTCACTATGGAGGGGATTTGGTACGTAGGCCACCAAGCTGGCCCCATTGTGCCTATGGCCCCAAGTTGGGCATCCCCAGGAGGAAGGATGAGGCAAGAGGAGACAGAGGGTGGCTGATCCAAGTAGCCACAACAGTGCAGAGGGCAGGGTCTCTACAGTTTACTTAGATACTTCCACAGACAGACCAGGACAATGGACATGCTCCCCTACAGCGGGACAGCAATGAGTCCAGCCCCAAAGGTCCCTGACTGGCAGTCCTGAAATGGTCCCAGCAGAGGCATGGAGACCGGCAACCTATCTACTGGAGGAGGAAGTAGTTTACCTCAAAGCATATCATCCCGCCATGCACCGCCAAGACTCCCGCCGACACTTCTAGCCTCAGTGAGACCACCAAATGAGAGATCATGTGAAATGATAATGGATGCAGGAAAAAAACCCAAAAAGCCCATAGGTCAGGTAGATCAGCCACAGGAATCAAATCCGGACCTCCCGAATGTGGGCTACAGATAAAACTGCCTGAGCCATCCCGCTCAGTATAGCTATGCTTTACTGTCAATTTTTAATTGCAATGCTACATATAAAACATATATCTTGGCTACACATTGCAACTTAGACCCTAAATTACTCATCATTCACATAAGAATACCAATGTTTGCCAAGACTCATATTGGTAGATCTGCTGTTGTAATATAGCAAGAAGTGTAAACAAATGGAGCAAGCACCTGATTATTTCCTAGAACCTAAAAAAAGCTTCACCAAAACATTATGTAGCCATTACTTGCAAACCATTGGATTTTGTACAAAAACCAATATATAAACTGAATCTTTCCTGGCAGCATATATGTTCTAGACATTCTCGGGCTTCGAGCCAGGTAAGAAGAGGTTGACATCGACATTTTGGGAGCATGTATCCTGAGATGGGAGAGATGCACGCTCCTGAAACGTCAATGTCACATCATCATCTTACCTGGCTTGAAGCCCGAGAACATCTAGAACAACCAATATATAATTTTTTAAATATGCATTTATATGTGCAATAATTGCACATTGCATTTTAATGTCCCTTAGAAAACATGCAATGGTAATCAATTATTATGATTACCATTGCACGTCTTCTAAGGGACATAAAAAACATTTGATATTGTACAACCATTAAAGATTACAACCACTTTGCCATTTAAATGCCTTCAACACATAGTGAAGTTAGAAATATCATTCAGAACAGACACTAAAGATTATTTCTTAGAAACAAATGCTTTCGAGCATGGTTACGAGATTATAAGGACAGTAACAAAAAAGTTAACAAAATGTATATTTTCATAACCATGCTCAGTTTATAAGAGGACATTTTAGAGGTGGATAAAAAAAAATATTCACATGCAAGCACATTACTGCAAAACACAAAATATACATGAATTATACAAAATACATTTCTTCCTTTTGAATTAGAGCATTTCGGTTGTACATTCCTCATTGCTAGAAAGAATTACTCTATTATTGGCATTCTATCGTTAACAATTAACTCTAATTTGGTTCCAAAAGCAAACCATAATAAAAGTATCACTTTTCAGGATAATCCAAAGGCTTTGTATTCAACCACAATCCTCTCACAGCTGCTAACAACTGAAAGTGAAGCATTTGGAAAAGTTGGCCACTTCCATAAAAAGCTGAGACCGTATTTTAGCTATAATTTTGTAAGGTATATCTGATCATAAGGATCATATCTTGTATAATTATGTACAACTGAATTACTGTAACTCAAAAAATTGCAAATTTTATATGTAATAATATTTTAGTCTATGTGAAAACGTTCCTGGTTCTAAAGATTAAGATGTCTAAAAACTGTCTTTGGAAGCAACATGGGAAGACGTTTACAACATATGGCAAGAAACTTCTTTGTATTTTGGAAAGGGGTAAAAATCTATAGTCCCATTGTAGTATGTTAGCAAATGTGACTGTAGAAATCAGAGTGAAAATGCTGCATAGTCAGGGAAGATAACGCATTAAGTGATAAGCGAGTCATGTGACGTAGCAGTAAGACCAATAAAAATAAAGTGACATCATGGCAGACGGATGCTTTCAAAAGCAGGAGAAAATAGCCCATAGGGGATTTTTTTTTTTTTTTTTGGTAATTTTACATCCTCCAACATTAAGGTCATATCACACGATGAATGGAATAGGTGAAATGATGCTCAAATGTGTCCAGGGTCCATGAAGTTAGACCTACACGACATTTGTCTTTAAGGATAAGGGAAAACCATGGAAAAAACCTTATCCAGGTAATTCACCCTGACCGAGATTCGAACTTGGGACCTCTTGAACATGAGGCAGACACGCTACCATCTACCTACAGAGGCGGGCCAGGGGAAATGGACATTGAACTTAGGCTCAAAGTCAACATACTTATTGTAAGCTTTAAAGATTGTAAGGGCAGTCTTCATTCAGTAGTTGTCAGTCTTCACAAAAGGTTAATAACGGCAAAAAGTCGGCATGCTGTAGTGATTCCGGCTTTAATAAAAGTAGTATAATGGAGAAAGAGAATAGCATTATGTTAACAAGTCCCAACATGCCTCTAAAATAAAAGAATAAGTTCTGTAATTTTAAATTTTGCAAATATTTCAGCAAATAATAAATCAACTCACCAGGAACATTTTCAACATATGTGAGTAATGTTTTAAAGAGAAAACAAAGTACAATATCGAGGTTAGTGTCAGTGTTATTACCTGTTCCTACCTGCTTGACCTGAAATCTATGTTCCTGCTTACCACCATAAGCCAAGAGCCTGTACCATGAGAAAATTCTAGCCAGGGTGAAAACAACACAAAGGACATGAATCTACAGAGACAGAAATCTGCACCTGAAGAGACACTGAGAATGAGCTTCTAACCTGAAACATCAACAGAGCTAACCTGTAGATATTATCATCCACAATCACTTATAACTAGTGAAGTGCACCAAACAGCCCATGCTGTCCTAAAGCTGAAGACATTACTGCTACAACTAATCTATAAGCAGATTAGTTTATCTGTGTCCAAAGATAGCCTGAATTTTTAAACTACACAAGAATATCACTTGGATTATCTGCATATACAGAAGTTTGAATCCTAACATTGCAGCATGCTACTTAATTTGCATGAAGATTGATTTTTTACTTTACCTATTTGATTGTGATCTTGGACATTCTTTGCTATTTGGCCCAATTCCTTTGCCTGATCCGACAATTATGAAATACATACACCACTTTGAATGACTTGCATACCTGAAAAGTAAATCATATGTCTTACAACAATGTTCCTAGGATGTACTATGTTCCTAGGATGAAATAAAATACACCACTGTTTGTGAAAATTGTAACACCATGAAAAAATTCCCTGAATGAATCCAAACTTGATGGATGTACAGGGTGTATGTATATAAATCAATATTGGGGTTTTAACTCTTTATAACATTTATTACATTCAACTTAGTTATAAATGATATGTCAAATGAAAAAGCAACTCAGTTTTACCAAGAACCTTATTAATGTCCAATGTGACTATCCTTTGTCACATGGCCCACATCAAGTCTATAGCAGAGTTATTCCCAAACATTGATAAGTGTGTATTCAGTAATTGTAGCAACAGCTGCTTCAATCCGGTTTCTTAATTCAGGGAGGTCAGCTGGTAGCGGAGGCACGTACACACAATCCTTGATGAAGCCCCAAAGGTAAAAATTGCATGGCATAAGGTTAGAATATGGAGGCCAGCAGCCCTGTCATTGGGGCCCTTGCAGGAGGTGGCACACCCTTTTGCTGGAAAATGAAGTTCTCTGGCTCATTTTCTTTCAACTGAGGAAAGAGCCATAGCTCTAGTGCATCAAGGTAAGAAGTGCCAGTTACAGTAGGTTCACCAAAAAAGAAAGGCCCATAAACTTTTTGCCAGGATACGGCACAAAAAAAATTCACTTTAGGGGAATCTCGATGCATTTGTACCATCTCGTGAGGATTTTCTGAGCCCCAGCTGTGCACATTGAGTGTTAACGTGTCCACTAAAATGAAAGGTCAATTCATCACTGAAGACAACACGATCCATAAAATCGTCATCATCATAAAACATGTCGTTTGCAAAGTTAGCATGTAATCCGTGGTCTGTTGGCTTTAGAGCCTGTAATAACTGTAAACGGTAAGGACGTAGCCATAAGAGTTTTCTTACAACTTTCCAAACAGTTGACAAAGGAACTTGTAATTCACAATTAGCCTTCCGGACTGATTTCTTTGGGTTACGAGTGAACGACTCTCTTACTCGCTCAACAGTATCTTCACTTACTCTTGGTCGTCCCGTACTCTTCCCTTTACAAAGTCAGCCGGTATCTTCAAACTGATACCATCTACGAATGTTATTATCACTAGGACGATGACAACCGAACTTAATGCGGAACGCATGTTGCACAGTAACTAAAGATTTGGTCTTTGAAAACTGCAAAATACAAAACGCTTTCTGTTTACTAGTCGCCATCTTTGCTACTACCGCTGTATAGCGGATTGCGGCAGAAAAATTGCATGCAAATGCACACTGGTGCCAACAAACAAAACTGAATGAGTTGCTTTTTCATTTGACATATAATTTATAACCTAAGTTTAATGTAATAAATATTATAAAGTTTAAAACCCTGATATTCATTTATATACACCCTGTATAGAAGAGTGTGCAAGCAGTAAGTGATTACAACTGCAGACAGATGGGGTACACAAAGGCTGAGCAGGGCCTTGTTACGTTGTCCGAAAAGGTGAGTGTTATGCCAAGTGTATTCAATGCAGAGCTGTCAAACAAGGTGAAAACATTAAAGTGAGTAGCTGCATACCTCGTCAATGTCAAAGGGAGCAATATCAGCATATGAGTGAGTTTGAAAAAGACAAAATGATCAGTCTCCAGGAAGTGGGTTTGTTATATCATGACACTTTAGCATGAACCTGGCATCTTGCTACGACAGTAATGCATGTCTGGAAGCAGTGGATAGGTCATATGCAGCAAAGAGTGGGTACTGGACTACACAAGATGACCACAGCATGGGACGACTGCCATCTTGTCTGCATGGCCATAATGCACCACATAGCTTAGTGTAGTGTTTAACGCCCGCTCTTACCACACACGGCACCGCAGGCGGTACCCACATTGCTTTATCTACAATGTTGGTTAAATGCTGGTGCAGTGCAACAGGTGTGAATCTGTCTGCATTGACAATCCAACACTGTCTGCTGCAGAATGGACTGGTTGCACACATATCATTATATTGACTTCCATTATCCAGAAACCACAAGTGTTTATTAGGAGAAGCAATATCAAAGAGTGGAAACATTAAATATCTGGGATTTATAGTAACAGTAGATAATAAAACACCAGTGGAAATTCAAGAAAGAATAACAAGTGGTAACAGATGCTTTTATGCCTTGCAGAATATTGCAACTTTGTGGGTTCATAGAATTAAAAGTCCAACTTGCAGAAATTCAAATTGTTCTTTATTTCCGTAGAAATACACTTCGTACACCTCTGATAACTCACACATGTACACAATCTTCCAGTCTGTCTGCACACTGCTTCCTGCCAAAAAAACTGACTGGCCACGAACAGTGCACTCGCTTATATTGATTAATCATTGGTTCTGGAACTTTCCTGACTCCTCACGAAGGGTCACATCTTTCACGATGGCGACGCAGTGGTCCCAATATTTCTCGGCTTCTCTGTCTCCCCACCCCTTCAGCCAGTGGCATTCCATCACACGAGCAGGCGTGGCCTCGACACTATCTGTCTCTTTCTTTTTGCCAGCTGGTTTTGTCGTAACTTCGACGATCGGGTGACAATATGTTTAAATCGAGGAACGTCAGTAGAAATACTAAAATTAAAATATATACAACTGTACTGAGACCAATAATAATGTATGGTAAGGAAAGTTAGGTGTTGACAACCAGAGAAGAGCAGTGGTTATTAAGGTGGGAAAGGAAGATTTTTTTAAGAAATATATTTGAAGCGATAAGGAACTTGGACGGATGGAGAATGCAGACTAATTTGGAGTTACAGTGCCTATTTGGACAACCAAATATAGTAGTGAAATTAAACAAGGAAGAATAAGGTGGATTGGCCATGTGCAGAGAATGCCGGAAACCAGTGTAGTTAAGAAGATATTCATAGGAAAGCTTGATGGCGGAAGGAGAAGAAAAAGACCCAGGAAAAGATGGGTAGATGATGTAGAAGATGACTTGAGAAAGCTGGGGGTTAAAGGCTGGAGAAGAAAAGCAAAGGACTGAGTAGAATGGAAGAGGGTGGTTAGGGAGGCCAAGGATCTACCATCATCATCATCATCATCATCATCATCATCACAAGTGCTTATGATTGCAATCGTCCATGAATGCAATGCCATCACTGGTATGATGAGTGACAAAATGTAATCTTTTCAGACGAGTCTTGCTTTGTTATGTCCTAGAGTGATAGCTGCATACATTTTAATGGTACTGCAGTGAGCACCATCTAGAGGTCTGCATTGTTGAGCAGCATAGTGGATAAACACCAAGTGGTCTGGTTTCAATAACTGATCCCACCTCCCTAAGGTATCTCCACAGACCACATTTAAAATAGGACAATGCCCGGCCTTATATTGCAAGGAAATATACCAGCCTTCTTTGAAGAGCAATAGGCACCATTGCTTTCTTGGCCTGTACATTTGCCTGACATGTTGCCTGCCGAACATGTCTGGGATGTAGTTGTTCGGCAACTTGTACATCATAGTCCTCCATAAACATTGTCATGGATTTGTAGGCTTGTATAGCAATTGTGTGGAGGGAGATCTCAGAACTTTTTTGATTCCATGCCATGGTGTATGCAGCTCTAATTGCAGTGCATAGAGGCTACACCAAATACTGAATGTAGAGAATTATGTACAGATTAGAAAAATTAATAATTTATTTTTGTACCTAATCTGTGGTGTTAACCCCTTAATGTAAAAGCCCAAGTAAACTCGTGTTTATAATTTTTCAAGAATAGTAAAATCCTGAGTATACTCAGGTGACTAGCTTTGCAACTGGATATTAGCTTAAAACCGAGTTCTCTCATTATCTTACACTTTCTTAAAATTTCTGTTAGATTTCGTGCTGAACTCACTCCTTTGATAGATGTAAGTGTGCCAACAGATGTCTCTGATTCAGGCACTTATTTCCTTCTGCGTATTTTTCGATGTTAGATGTCTTTGTTCCTACCAGCTATTGTGTGTACACATATAGTGCGCGGTTCTGTGTGTTTTATAGAAATAGAGAGTGATAAAGATTATAACATTAAATTTAGTGGAACTGAAACTTCTAATGAAAGCTACGAAGGCACTTCAGAAGAAGAAAGTGACTTTTCAAACTTATCGGAAGGTGATATTGCAGCTGAGCAAATCATTGCAGAACAGGGAGGAATTTTCTCCAAAAGCAGTGAGCAGGCCATCAGCGAAAGGAAATTGTACGCAACTTGATGGCTGACATTTTCCATCAATAATCCCACCCAATGAAAAGAATAAAAATCCAACACGAATATGTAGAATGTGCAGCATGTGTGTGACGCTAGATGCAAGAAGCTACGAAGGGAATCTAGATATATGTGCACTGACTGTAGCATATCTTTGTGTATTGTTCCATGCTTACGAGTTTTTCATACAGCAACATATAACCAAAATAAATAATAAAGTATGATTTAAAATATAGGTTAATAACTCATTTTTGTTGTTTAATGTTGCAGTACCTAACATAAACTTGTTTATATGTATTAGTTTATAAAAGAAAGCATACTGCCGCGAACCCATTATTTACGATAGCATGGCTTGTGTACACAAAGAGCCTGCAGATAAAGATAGACTGGAGATAAAAGGCTGGCAGACACAGAGCAAATCAATTTAATCTAATCTTCTTACAGAACATTCAATGTAGGTGTATATAAGAGCTTGTGACATGCCAGTGGATGGGTAGTAGTCGTAAACAGTCGTAATGAGAGAGTAATCAGAACTGAATTGTGTGAACTCTTTGTTGTGGTCAAAGATCTTGGAAGATTGTATTTCTGTGTTAAGTAATTCTGCTGGTGCACAAAGTGTATTTCTACGCAAATAAAGAACGTTGTATATTTCTGCAACTTGGGCTTTTAATTCTACGAACACACAAAGTCACAATACTAAGTATTTAACAAGTATACTCAGGATTTAAATCTGGAGCCTATTCCGCACAAAAATCTTTACTGTTATGGTCGTAACAACTAGTTCTATTGTTGTGATCATTATTGTATCTAATGAATTTTCAATTGTGACAGTAAAAAGAAATTGGTAAAAAGGTGATGTTCTTTTGAAAATAATAGGTATGCTAAGAAGTTAAATTAATTGCATTCATGTTTCCTTCTTGGTGTTTCAATTATCACAGTCATATAAATATCAAAGTGATATAAATACTACTTTTTTAAGAAACTCTTAAAAACTTAATCCTTCTTTGCAGCTTCATCTTTTTATAGTCCTCAAAATGAATACCATACCATCAGATTCTAAGTTTCCATTTTGGAATTAAATCACAAAGCTGCAAAGAATGTAAATTATAGATGTATCCCACTCTACATTATATTAATCATAATATAAAATGTTAACTCTTAACAACTTATTCAACTTGTTTAATTTCTACCTCATTGCTATGAATTTCACTCAAATATAAAATGTCAGTATTACAAATATTCAAATAGAAATAATGCAAATGTATGGCTTCATGCTCCTGCCGTTCGTTAAGCGTTTAAACTGAATCAGCCACTCAGGATTATTTTTTCCTGCTCCATACACTAGTACTCACTGTGTTCATGTGGCAGTTACTATCTTGTATTGCCACTTTCCATCTCTTAGTAACACTGGTGTTAAAAAACAAAGTTGTTTCTTATAGCCTTATGTGATATTCACTCAGAGATCCACTTTTCTGAGTTGATATGAACATTGATTTTAGACTATGCAGCATTATATCCAAAACACACCACACTCCATTATAGTGAGGCACAATAGCACAAGTTTCTCTGAACCCCATGAGTTGAGCTAGTTTGTTTGATGATTTTCTATGTAATTGCTCTAAATCATACCAATTTCATTCAGTTTATTTTCTATTAACACTGATCTAGAATGTTTCAGAATTCCAAATATGCCCCACTTATGGTAAGAGTTAAGAATTGCAGGGAATGAGATGAGCGACTGTAAACTTGCTGATTAGGGATTAACCCTCTCCATCACTCCATGTGCTTACATGGTCAGATGCATACACTTAACATATACTGATTTGAAAATATTGTAGATGGCTTTTCAGTCAGATTTAGAAAAACTGGTATGACAGTTTGCTTTTTTGGCTAAAGTATTAAATCTGTTTCAATTTGTAAAAGGTGAAGAAAGAACTGAGATATAATACTGAAGGCAAAAATAGATGTTGCCTCTCTGAAAACCTTTGACTGCCATCATGCCATGCAACCAACAAGAATATAACATCGCAGAAAACTTACTTTATATAGACACTCACTGATAATTTATAAATTAAATTACAGAATTAAATGACTTAGATATTTAATAAGTCAGAATATTAAAAGACTTACTGAGTTATATTTTGTTAAAACTAAACTCACGTCAATAAAATAAAAATGACTCAGGCTTTAAGACTTAAAGACTTTAATAAAATATGACTCAATAAGTCTTTTATCATGAAATTAGCTTCATTTGCTTTTAATCATAACAATTTCAAGAGTCAGACTCTTAAATGATAAACTATTAGCACTGAGGTTCCATAACTTCATGTTTGATACTAAAATGTGTGCATTCAGAAAAATAAGCTACACACTAACTGAAGATGCTCATGGGTATGACAGCCCTTATCTTACAATCGTCCCAGTGAGGGAGATCAATGCAAACACATGAGTAAATTGTGTAACCTTGTTTTTATAACCAAATCAATCCAATAATTATAAACACCAAATGCTAAGTTAAGCTAGGCTAAGCTAAGGTAAGATCTACATCATGCTACTAGCCGTAGTAATTGTGTAGGACTCAAAACTGTGGTAACACCATGGGATTCAAATACTCGTTTTTTTTTTAAATAAGTTTAATTAGGTTAGGTTTACTTTCCCAATCGATGGTTAGTTGCGATGCTTAATTTTTTTTAAACCTGAAACCCTGGGAATGTAAGCATTAATATGTATCTAATGGAAATCTGCGGACATTACAATGAAAGGAACGAGCGTAGAAAGGCCAAGTATAAAAATAAAAATAATTTATGGGCTTACTATTTTTCTTACGGTTTCCTTTTCCTAATTTTTCTGCAGGATATTCCATATATGTTTTGGAATTACTCGCACAAAGTAAAAGGCGACTTCCCGTATCTCATTTTAAAGATGCAATTGCAAACAATAGCAGAGCACGAAGACAATGGAGTACTGAGAGTAACAATTCTCCTGCAAAACAAAACCGCTTGCTAAGATTTTTAGTTTCAGTAAGATATTTCGGACAACCAAGCCCTACTCTTTCCACAAAGTAATTTAAACTAATGTATCGCGTCACAATTACACTAAATATTATTGATACTAAGAACTTCCAATACTTTGATTCAAGAGCCAACGTTGCTTATATACAGCTAATGGGAGATCTTCGTGAAAACGGCTAAGTTTTTACATCAGACCATTATTAAACTAGACATCAGATGCCTATGTATGATCTGCACCTATTGCATAGAACGGAACACTCTTGCATCAACGTTTAATCAAGTCCTGTGGTTAAGCGTCAAACTCAAATCAAGTAGAAACTAGTATCAACGATCAACCCACATGACAGCCTAGTTGCGCCCTCTTTAAAATGCGCCTTGCCTTGGGTATCTAGGTGGCCATGACCACCTGCAGTTCGTTTTTAATGTAAAATTACTTTGATTGCTTGAAAGTGCATGCACCTGAAGCCAACACCTCAAGACATATCAGATATAAAAATTCTTTAGTGATATAAATTTATGGGAAATTAAAAAATATGTGCGCAGTTTAAAATATCGGGTTTACCACATATGATGCAACCCATTTATACATGGGCCGATGTACTGTGCTCTGCCAGGAACAGTGACCTCGCCCTGTTTGTAAATATTGCCTACAACCCCAGGGTTGGTTGCCAATGTATTTACACTAATTAGGGTCTTCTAGACCTTTTTGCCATTATTTAACATATTGTATTTCGTTTTACAACTACTACCTGGAGTGACATTAAAGTTGTCATGGTGTATACTAAAGAACAACGTGCTTATATTGTGTCTAGTTATGCTAAAAGGAGGTCATATTTAGAATGTCGGCTGGATTTTATAAAAGAATTCCCTGGTGTCACTGTTCCGAACAAATCCTCGATACACAGGTTATTTACAAAATTTAAGCAAACTGGGTCTGTGTTGGACAGAAAGAAGAGCAGGAAACCAACTGTTCTAACTGAAGAAAAATTAGGTGAGATAGGTGCGATTATGGAAAAAAGTCCAAGAAATTCACTGCCTCGTTTAGCGCTGCAAACCGGTGTATCAGTTTCCACTGCTCATAGAGCTGTTCGGAAACTAAAATTAAAACCATATGAAGCAATAAAACTTAAGAGCCTGACCGATGCAAATAATGCGGCAAGACTTCGTTACTGCACTTGGTTACTGCAATCTGTACAGGAAGGAGAGGTTGATCCTGATGTGCTGTTTTTTTCTTACGAAGCTTGGCTGCATCTATTAAGTGACGTGAGCACGCAGAACACGGAACACAATTCCGAAACTCCACACCAATTATGTCAGACACCCATAATGAAGATAGGAATGTGGTGTGCCATAAGCGCAAAAAGGATTATAGGTCCAATTTTCTTTAGTGAAAACATAAACTCTGATAAATACGAGAATCTTATATTGCCTTCTTTTTTTAGAGAACTTTCAGCTCAAGAGTGTGCCAATACCTACTTCGTACAGGGCAATGCAATTGCACACACCGCAAAACGGTCCGTGGAAGCATTACGAACTGTTTTTAATGGAAGAATAATCGAATGGCCTCCCCGCTCTCCAGATCTAAATCCATGTGTTTATTATCTCTGGGGAATGTTGAAACGTGAGGTTTACACAAACAATCCCAGTACGCTAGACGAATTAGAAGAGAATGTTCGGCATGTGATCTCCAACATTACCTCCGAAGAAACTCGTCGGGTGTTTAATAACATGTTCACCAGGTGCAAGGCTTGTTTAGATGCAAGAGGACACGATTTTGAGCACCTGGTATAACCAAGGTACGTGTACTATGTTTGCATGACGCTATTTTGAAAGTTTCTCACGAGATATATGTCGGACCGGGTCGCGGTAGCGTAGTAACGAACTGTGGGAGCTGCTCTAAGTCGGTTGCGTCAATGAAGTCGGTCTCAGATGAATGCGAAAGAGAAAAGTTGATTATTCCATTACTGGATAATGTACGCAGCGGAGGTGCACATCGGATAGGTACACAATTAGACCAGATATATGGATTGTTTTGCAAAGAACTACTAGGGCTGCCAAAATCGTCACCAAGTGAAGTGGCATTACTAGAGTTGGGAAATACAAAGAGGGGAATAATAATAGCACAGTGAAATTCTGGTATAAGGGCATTAAAGGGCAGAAAGGGGAATTATTGAATTTGTGCATGAAGCAACAGAAAAGCATTAAGAACACAAATAGTTCATGGTTGGAATTGGAAAGAAAGGTATCGAAGATAGGCATGGGAGATTTATGGAGAGAGAGGAGTCATATCTTAGCGGTTTTTGGATGGAAGTGAGAACCAAATTACAAGACATAGATAGGCAGGAGATATGGGAAAGTATAGAAGAAAAGAAAACTTTGAAATTTTATAAGCAATTAAAGACAGAATGGGGTAGGGAAAAATATATAGATCAAGGTGACAAAGCTTGAAGAGAAGGCATAGCATGGATGAGAGTATACTCCTCCACAGGAGAGAAAGTCTCCGAGGGGCGAGACGCAGGGGGTTGGCCGAAGGTCCCCACACCCTCCCTGGACAGGCTTATGACACCCCATGTCAGTAGAGTTACAGACCATTCAAAAACATTCTGACGGCTTCTACTTTTGTGAATGAATCTTCTCGGCATTAATGTACAGAGTGAATAGGGCGCATGTTTTTTTAACGGTCTGCTCCTTGTATAGCAAGCGTTCTCTGCCACACACATTCGCTGTCCTTGTCCCACAGCACATTCCTTACAGGGATTTTCTTTGCGTTGCTATACTATAGGAATAATATATCTAAAAGGGTTGAGAAGTAATGAGGTAGGGATATGTGAATTTTGTGGAGATGAAGAGAGCACTGTTCATTACCTGGTAGAATGTAAGGAGTTATCAAATTGCAGGAGAAAAATATGGGATAAGAAATGGGACAGTGTGAGCAAAGAGGTGGTGGCATTATACATGCAAACGGGGACGGGTGAAAAGAAAAATAGATGTATAGGAGAATTCTTATACAAGTTAAGACAAAAGTGGATTAGGGTAAAAGAAGCAAAGATCAAGAAGAAATGACACCAAGCTGCTCAGGAAAACTGAAGGCTAGTGGTCAGGGGACCTGAGTCAGTGAGTAAATCTCGGGGTCAGCAATTTCATGTATTTGTACAGGAGTTATAATACTGCATGTTCAATGTTTAAGTCATTGTAGTGAAACTGTAATGGAAATTGTACAAATAAATATCAAATACCATTACCAGATGCTTCTTACGCCATAATATGAACAAACAATTATAAACTGTGCTGATGAACCTGTGTTTCCGAAGTTTACATTAATATTTTCCTATAATAATAATACAGCAAGGCGCCTTGCTGGACGTTTACATGTAAACATTGGAAAATGTGTCAGCACATTTCAAAATTGGTTTAAACAATTTTAAAACAGTGCAATTCATAAGAGATTCTACAAATTTACGATTTTTAAGAAAAATTTTCATAGCAATACACATGTATTGTTACCAAACTCATAAAATGGAGGGGAAAGACAGGAGGGGGGAGGATTTCAACAAATCCTTTATACTAAGTATTCTTTATGTTTACTATTTAAGAACAAACATTTCTCTTCCTCTAACCTTTCTGAGAGACTAATTCCCACATTTAATACCAGCATAAACTTGAGAGCTGACATCTTTAAAATTACATTCAAGAAAAACTCCTTTCCACAGCTGCAATAGGATATTGGGTTTAAAAGGAAGAAACCAAGCAATTTTCAACATTTTGGTGCATCTATCATCTGAATGACTGCTTTAAAAAATTACATTACCTAATTTGAAACAGCCTTGGCTAAAAATTGAACCTAACTGTTTATAAACAAACACTTTTAGATAGCTAATTTCATTGAAGAGTATATTGGTATCTGCAATATTTCTTCACCTCAAGTAGATATACAATTTTCATTTACTCACTTTGGCATCTTAAAAATCTCATTTTTAGGTTTTTAACCAGTTGTCAAATATTCAATTAAGTTGGTGATTTGGTTGATAACCATAAATAAATGGTATTATTGTGACAGCAGTATATTGCTCTTGCTTGTATAAGTTACGAAAGTGCTAAACTAGTACAAAATCAAACTGCTTGCAATAATATGCACATAAGACATAGCCTACACTCTAATGCATATGGTTAAAAAAAAGCCAGGTAACATTCCATATTAGGCTAACTGATGTTCATAATAGAAGAGATTTTATACAAATATAAAAAATGGAAGTACAGGCCCAAGTGTGGATCGGTATATGTCTTAAAGCTTCATAATGAAAGATTCTCTCAAAATTATAGCTTTATTGTAATTTTACCAGTGGTAGCTCATGCAAAATTTTGCCAATGTGCTACAGTATTATAAAAATAAGTGGAACACAAATTTTTAAAAAATTAAAAAGGAATAGTCACTTTTGATACAAAAATTAAGGAGCATCTGTTTTCTGCTACATAATTTATCTATAGCTTAGTGTGTTGTTTGTTTCTGATTTCAGCAATATTTCTTTATTAATAGATTTAAATATCTTAGATCTTTCATACTCCATGCATTACTGTTACTCAATAGTAAACCAGAAAGCAAAAAAGTAAATATCATACCTGTAGATCCAACTGTTTTCACACTAATTTCCTTGTACACTTGTCTTGCAGCCTTTCGTATTAATTAAATTCATAGATTTACCTGGATCTCAGATAAAAAGCCCTAGCATGGCTTCCTTCAGAAGGGAAGTAAAGCCAGTGGTCCAGTGTTATAGATTTATAGCACATAAAAGAACTTCAGGCCTGATAAAGCCTATGAGCAAAATTAAGTGATATTTTTTTAAAAAAAAAATAATGTCCTCCAACATTTAAGTCATTGGATGATAAATGAAAGTGTCAAATCAACCTCAAATGAGCCCAGGGTCCATAGAGCTTAGAGATAACCAACATTTATCTTTCAGCATAAGGGAAAGTCCTGTACAAAATCTTATACAGAAAAGATAAGATCCAGACTCTGACTGAGATTTGAACTCAGGACCTTTTAAATATGAGGCACACATGCTACCACTTGTGCTACAGAGATGGGCATCTTCAGATTTTAGAAGCAGTCCTTCCTGACCATGGAATTTTTTCAGGGGATTTCCTGGGTCACTAAGTAAATTCTGGGAAGAATATTTAAATCACATCCTCTGTTTCACTTTCTTTCATTTCATTCTCTCCATCTGATCTTACCAGGTAGTAAAAATCAGCAAAGTTTACGGTGGTGTTGCAGTTGCAGTGGCATTTTATGATGTGGAAATGTGGTGTTCTGCTGTGCAGAGATGCTGTGGTCAGCCAGCTGCCCTTCCAGAAGGGGCTGTTTGATCAACTGGACCTGGCTAGATAGTGGCAGGCTCTGGGCTCCCTATGGCAACCTGAAACTTCGTTGGATTGAAGAAACTGCCTACACCTGTACAGTACTTTCATCTCATCCTTCCTCTTGGGGTCTGATGCACAATAAGCTTTCAATTGCACTATGATAGGCAGACAGACAGAGCTAATAATACTGAACACAATTAAAGTAGTACAGTATAGGCAACCACATCATTACAGATTCAGGCTAATACTTCTCAATATGGCTTTAACAGATATTTATTTGCTATAAATGCAATGGAAAGTGTTAACATATATAACACTTATGATTCAAATGCAGCCTCTGATACTATATCACATGGTGTTTAAAGAAAACTAGAATTTTATGGACTAAAACTCATAATGTGGGTAGTCCACTCCCTAAAGCAGTTTAATTGCTCACATGGTTGATCAGTTTATTGCAAAATGAGTATGTGTATATGCAAATTACGCATTTATCTGACACCATATATTCTATGTGATACTAGTATGCCTAAACATGATGAGTACACTACCCAATGTTTTCATAGCAATTACTCTTGCTTGCCTTCCTTTTGTGGTCAAACAGTACATTTTATAATTCCTTTCTTGCAAATGGTGAAAACAGTGTTGTTATAATAAATTAAATTTAAAGGGAGTCAATGATGCTAAACAACAAACAACACTTACTCAAATCACTTGGAATGCCATCACCTGAAATTTGAGATTACATCAAACTAACCAAAATATGCCTAGAACAAAATTTCTTCCAGTTTAAAACAAAATATTTCCACCAAACTTCAGGTTTAGCAATGGGCAACCCCCCATCACCCTTCCTGGCTGATCTGTACATGAGTGCATTAGAAATAAGGATCACCAAAGGTTTCCTTTGGATGTTCAAACTCAGGCAATGATATGTAGATGACATCTTTGCAATAGTGCCAATTAAACACATCAGTGATGCACTAAATCTTTTAAATATCCAAGAAAAACGCATCAAGTTCACTGGAGAAATAGAAAAAGACGAGTATTTACCATTTTTAGATCTAAAAATAATGAGAAATAAAAACAGACTAAACTTTGGTATTTGCAGAAAACCAACACAGACAACTACATAAAAGCTAATGGCTACAACCCAAGATGCCATAAACAGGCAATCTTCAATAGTTTAACACAGACTGGTTAACATCCCTCTCCAGCAGAAGAATACAAAACAGAATACAACAAAAATTATTGAAATAGCAAACAAATATGACTTTCCCAAATCATTAGACAAAAAACTGAACTTAGCAAAAAGAAAGCTAATAAAGGAAACCACAACCCTCTCAGCTACAGAAACTAATATGATTTTCAAAAAATTCACTTACCATCCATAAATTAAAAAGTCTTCAAAAAACAAAACATTCAACTAGCACCAGTCAACCATTTCTCCTTAAAAAACCTAATTTGCTCAAACATCAATGATGCCATTCCATCTAACAAAAAATCTGGTATATATCAAATTGAATGTTGTGACTGTAGTCAAATTTATATTGGAAAAACCAAAAGAAATTTAGAAACAAGTGCAAAGGAACACTTTAGGAACATAAAATATAAACAATTAGAAAAATCAGCAGTTGCCAGGCATTTTTGGAAAAAAATGCCGTAACATAAATCCAGAACCAAAACTACTAAAACATACATCAGGAAAACAAGAACTATCCACATGGGAACAAATTTTCATTTCAAAAAATAGGAACAAAGTATTCAATTTTGACATCCCCCAGAAAGATTTGTTCAGCAAGTTCCTCGAACCGCCACCAGAGGAACCTATGACAAAATATTGTCAACTACACCAATGAGAACCAGTCGATGGCCGGTTGAGGATGGAGACAAATAGTATCTGAAACATGTTCCGGAAAAATTTAAAAGTGTTGTTTAGTGTCATTAATGGACTCCCTTTAAATTGAAAAATTTAGTACATTTTATGCTTCTGTCACTTGTATAATATGTTACATACAAACATACAAGGGTGAGTCAAATGAAAACATTAAATATTATTTATTGTGCAGAAATGGTACAAAGCTGTATCACTTTTCAACATAATCTCCCCCATGCTCAATGCAAGTCCTCTAGCGCTGACAAAGTGCATAAATGCATTTAGAAAAAAATTCTTTTGGTAGTCCGCACAACTCATGCACCGTGTGGTGTACCTCTTCATCGGAACGGAACTTCTTTCCTCCCATTGCGTCTTTGAGTGGTCCAAACATATAGAAATCATTTGAGGCAAGGTCTGGTGAATATGGTGGATGAGGAACACTCAAAATGCAGGTCTGTGATTGTTGCAACTGTTGTACGGGCAGTGTGGGGCCTTGCATTGTCATGTTGCAAAAGGACACCTGCTGACAGTAATCCACGTCGCTTTGATTTGATTGCAGGCTGCAGATGCTTTTTAGGAGATCTGTGTATGATGCACTGGTGACAGTGGTCCCTCTAGGCATGTAATGCTCCAAAATGACTCCTTTCTCGTCCCAAAAGAGTCAGGATAACCTTCCCTGCTGATGGTTCTGTTTGAAACTTCTTTGGTTTTGGTGATGAGGGATGGCCATTCCTTGCTCACTCTTCGTTTCCGGTTGGTAGAAGTGAACCCAGGTTTCGTCCCCAGTAAGGATTCTTGCAAGGAAGCCATCACCTTCCCGTTCAAAGCGCCTAAGAATTTCTTCAAAAGCATCAATATGTCGTTCTCTCATTTCAGGAGTCAGCTGCCGCGGCACCCATCTGGCAGACACTTTGAGAACCTGGAGCACTTCATGCACAACGTGGTATGCTGACCCATGACTAATCTGTAAACATGCTGCAATGTCATTCAGTGTCACTTGGTGGTTTTCCTTCACTATGGCTTCAATTGCTGCAATGTTCTGTGGCGCCACAACTCATCCCTGACCTGGACATGGAGCATCTTCCAATGAAGTCACACCATTTGCAAACTTCCAACTCCATTCGTAGACTTGCTACTATGACAGGTTGCACACCTTCACTACACAAAAACCCAATAACAGAATGCTGTTCTTCCCTGGTGCAAGTCGCAAGTGGGGCGGCCATCTTTATACTGATACTGCGACGTTATGTGCACATCTGCACTATGATGCCAACATCAGGCCATTCTGCACGCTGTTTGTAGCATGCTTACCAACTTACAGGAATACGGCGCGAAATTTTGATTTGTTATTACAAATTTAAGGTTTTCATTTGACCCACCCTCATATGTACTGACCTTGATCATATGTATAAAGATTTATTTAAGGAACTTTATTATTCTTATTAACCTTCTTGCCTCTGTATATGAATGTAATAATTATATTGTAAATATTTGTACTGCACTGACCACTTCTAGTTAACTGTTGCTCTCCAACAACAAAGATTATTATAATTTTTGTTACAAAATTAATCATCCTTGGCTATGTGTACATTTACTACCTTACTTCGTATGTGTAGAACAGAAAGCCAGGCTTCCTAATGGCTAGATGAGCAGGAGAGATGTTTCAAAAAATACATATTTTGTGCTAGATTATATAAATTCTGAAAAATTCACGGTCTACAAAATTATTCAAAAGTGATTTGATAGCTGCTAAAATTATATAAATAATGATACTCTGTTCAGATATTGTTTTAATTCCTAAACAACTTCCGTAATTTTCTAAGTGTGTACTTTTATCAAATGGAAGTACAGTATTTGGCTGTGCAGATGATACAACAATAACAGTTATGGATCCCAGTACCAAAGGTGTAGAAATCAAGGCAAAGAGTATTATAAAAATATTAAAAGAATATTTTTCAAATTTGGATCAGGTACTAAACTTAAAAAAGGCATCATGGATAAACTTCAAGCTAAAAGAAAAACATGCAGAAAATATTCCTCTGGCACAAGTCACAAATTTTCTAGGTGTGCTTATAGATAAAAATCTAAATTGCCAACCGCACATAATGTACATAACAAAATAAGATAAATACAGTCTTATACAATATGAAACAGGTTAATAATATCATGAATAACAAAACATTAAAGCAGGTGTACTGTGCATTCATTTACTCATATAAAATACAATAATACTACAAGGGAATACTTGGGTTAATGATGTCCTAAAAACGTTCAAATTAAAAAAGAGGTCAATTAGAATAATTGGAAAAACAAAAAGGTCAGTTGTAGGGACACATACAAAAAATATAAAATAACCATTTTCTGTATCTACATTTATGAAAGCATCAAGCATGTTCTACTAAATGAAAAAAATTGCTAAAATCAGTCACTTGCACAGCTATAATGTTAAAAATAAACAGGATTATTAAAGAACTGCATTCAGGGGTACATAAATAATCGTTCATAAAAAATATAGGGAAAGAACATTATAATGCTTTATCCAAGAAAATAAAAGACTTAAAACAAAGAGAGATACAAATAAAAAACACTAAGAAATATTTAATAGAAAATGCTTTCTACAATATTGAAGAATTTAAGTGCAATGCTAAACACTATCAAAATGTGCAAATATTGTATTAATGTGTATAAGTGTAAATGTAGTTAAGAGGTATGTGAAATTGAGAGAAATAGATTTGTAATTAAACTTTGTTATATATGTATATAATGTTATGTATCCTATGTACTTTGAACATACGGATGAAATAAAATGAAATGAAGTCCAAGTATTGGGCATACTAAGTACAACTGCTGCTGCTGTTCAAGGAAGTCTGAAACCATCCTACAAATCATGAACAACTATATGGCAACCCACTTGTCATTTAGATCTGAGACAGATTGCCGCTGAAATTTCTGTCTCTCATGAATCGATTCATACCAGTTTAAACGTTTGGGCATGACATGTGTTGCCACTCAATTAGTTTCTAAAGACTTGAAATTTCTGCAAAAATTCATTCGTATAAGGCATGCTAGAACGAGCCAACACTGACCTCACATTCATGAAATGCATTGTAACTGATGAGACATGGTTTTACAAGTTTGACACGCAAACAAGTCAACAAGCTTTGAGTGGCACCTTCCAACTGAACCAAAACCCAAAAAAGCATGCCAAATTCAATCAAAACTGAAAGTAATGTTGACAGTTTTTTTTTTTTATTATAGTGGTATTAGGCACTCAGGATTATTGCCAGAGGGTCAAATCGTAAATAAAGACTATTATCTCAGCATTATGCAGAGTTTGTGAGAACAAATACAATGAGAAAGACCACATTTGTGGAAAGACAACTGCACCACAATAACACCCCAGCTCACAAGCCTATCACTGTGAATGAATTTCTGACCAAAAACTCAATAAATTTCATTGAACAAGCAGCGTATTCATCTGACTTGGCTCCGGCCAACTTCTTTCTCTTTCCAAAATTCAAGTTACCACTTTGAGATAACTGTTGTGAGTCGATAGAAGACAAAAGAGAATTCACCTTTGAGATGCACTAACAAAATGGCACCCTATAAATAAATAACTGACAGATACACTCTATGTGGGTATACAGGAAAGATACACCAACGCAGTGACAACAATAATTCTGAATCCCCTCATATGAGATTTTTATATGATCCAATTCCCGGTACTTTCATGACACAGTAGTATACATAAAGCTATGATTTCCAGGCTTTAATTCAATTTTAGCATGCTAAAACCACCCTACTTCCCTCTGTAGCATAGGTGGTAGCATGTCTGGCTTATGTTCAAGAGATACAGAGTTCGAATCTTGGTCAGAGTGGGATCGGGGATTGGAATTTCATTTCAGAGGGGATGCGGTACGTAGGCCACCATGCTGGGCCCATTGTTCCCATGCCCCCAAGTGCCCCACCCCCAGTAGGAAGGTTAAGGCAAAGGAGACAGAGGGTGGCCGACACAAGGAGCCACGACAGTACAGAGGGCAAGGTCCCTACAGTTTACTTGGATAGAGACCTCCCCTGACAGGCTAGAACAACGAACTCGCTACCCCATAGCGGGACAGTATCGAGTCCAGCAGCCATGCCCTAATGGTCCCAAGGCAAGTGATCTGAGCCCCAAAGATCCCTGGCTGATGGTCAAGAAATGGTCCCAGCAGAGGAGCGGAGACCGGCAACTGACCTACTGGAGGAGGAAGTAGTTTACCTCCGAGTATATCATTCCACCATGCACCGCCGAGACACCTGCCGACACTTTTACCCTGAAAGAGACTACAGATGAGAGATGATATGAAATAAGATGAAATGGAGGGAGAGGAAATTCGGGGGATGTAATGAACCTACCCAGCAGCCGCCTAGCGAAACAGGAAACCCCCGAAAAAAAAAAAACCATGGGTCAGGTAGGTCGGCCACTGGAACCGAACCTGGGCCTCCTGAAGCGGGCCACAGACGAAACCACCTGAGCCATCCCGTTTGGTCAGTCACAGTGAGTTATCTAGATAAGGTTTTTCCCAGGCTTTTACCTTATCCTGACAGATGAATGTCAGGTAACTAAGCTCTATGGACTGTGGGTTCATTTGAGCAACATTTCGCCCATTTCATTCATTGTCCAATACAACTTAACATTACTAAATAATAAATCCTGGCACAACGGCCCTAAGAGGACTACCAACCTGACTGCTGGCCTCATGCCCACTTATGCAAGGCAGAGGTGGGTGATCATCCAACCGATACAGGGAGATGTGGTCAGCATCTTGGCATCCCCCAGTTGGAATGTTGGTTTTTGTGACCAGGGCTGCTTACCTAGTGTAAGCTCCTCACTTTCGTGTTGTTGAGTGGGCACCGGTTCTACAACCAGGACTTAAAATCTACACCCCATGGGTGGAATCAAACCCAGGCCGCATTCCGTTGCTAGGGACCAAAGTATGCTGCCTTAGCCTGCTGCGCCATGGCGTTGGACACAACTTAACATTGGAGGACATAAAAATAAAACTACCCTAAAAGTTCAAACTTTAGAGGCAATAATTTCAATACAATATATTTCTAGTATTTGTCAGAATGTGTTAAAGAAATTAAATACAATATCGATAAATACTGAATATTTTTAACAATTTAAATTGGAAAGGATTGGTAACACAGTTAAATTTTCACTTGGAGCATGTTAAAGATATTCCTCTCCAAATAAGCTGTACATCTATTAGCATCTGGGAGGAGACACCTTAATTCAGTTTAATTGTACTATCATCTGTCTGATGGAAAACTTTACTGAAAAGTCATTAGTCCAAGTGATTTTTAGTGTTCCATATTTTTTCCCCACACTGTAGGAGATGTTGGCTTTTAGAAGCTTTATTTCCTATTTAATGTTGAGTTCTAATGATCAAAAACGGTGAAATACTGCAAATTGTCTATCTGCTGAAATTTTATATTTCTTAAGCAAATCTGCAGCAGTTCAGCTCACCATTTTTGAATAGAAACATTACACAGGAAATAAAACTTTAAAAACAAGCCAAGATACCAGCAGAACCTACAGTATGGGGAAAATGCATACAAAATAATGAATTTTGAAATTGCATTCACAGATTTCATATTGAAGTTTTCCACTAGACAGCTAGATGGAATACAACTATGGCAGATCCTTCCAGATGTCATTGGAGATGCAGCTAACAATGAAGACAAATTTCTCTGAAATATGTTCTGAGTGATAACTTCGTAAATGAAGCTAAAGTGTCGCCAATATTTCATGCTACTGAAATATTTCATGAATATTGATAGATTTTTATTATTAAGGATGTTACTGGGAGTCAAGAAAATTAGTAATATTGATTAAAGAGGAGAATTAACCATAAAAATTGTTCATATCATTGTACAATAATTTTATAAATAATACAGAGGCAGTATAGTATGATGATAATCTTCAAAGGTTTAAAAACAACCCTGCAATACTCCATAAAGTAGTTAGTCAATTTTAACAGAATATTGGAAGGGGATCAAAGAATAGGACAATTAAACACATTAAATGCTTTCTCTTCCTTTCTATATTCCATTAAATTCATAGTGTAACTACACATAACAAAACAGCTGCCTGGTATTCGCAAGTCTTCTGTTTTTCCGTTATACTCTATTGGCTAGTCAACAGTACAAATTCATTCCATGGCCATACTATGATAACTTCTGCCAGATTAAATCACAAAATGCATATATAATTTTTACATGACTAAAACAGACCATCATAACAAAAACAGAGCATCTTAATAAGAACAAATACAGTATGTGAATACACTAAGTTGCTACTTCTTTAGTTTATAATTATATAGTACAAAGTGCAAAATATTTGTAGTAGCTATATAAAAATGTTCTAAATAATGCCTCATCATTCCCTTCTGAAGGAAACAATTTAAGATTACCTATATGTAAGATTTAAAGAGAAACATGTGTATTTTATAAAGGAAAGGAACTCAGGGCAAAAACAAATATATATATATATATACACACAGTGTTCATTTTGATTCGTTACTTCCCACCCTCCGATTGAGCAAGAATGATGTCCTAGTTGATGGGTGAGTCTATATTGAAATCATGGTGCCCTCTATGGAGAAGAAATGGTAATGTTTGCAAAACAGTAAGCAAATTACAGCGCTCTGAGTGTGATTGTGCTGGTAACTAATACAACCAGCTTCCCCTGGGTATAATCACAGAGCACCACGTCTTCATGGTTAAATGCTACTTTCATACCTCTACTTTCATAGAGGAGTTTATGCAACACTATCCAGCATTCAGAGAAGTCCCTCAGAGCGTTATGTTGTCAAAAGTGTCCAGATACCGTCAAATTGACATACTTTTGTTTGCAACATAAACATTTAAATGTCTTACGTTTTATCAGTATAAAATGTAAATTTTTGTATTTTCGCACTTAATTAAAATGTCATTAATATTAGTATTCTTATGTCTTTAAAAACCATTAGGTGCATCAAACATTTCCAAGATATGGGATCAGTTACTCGCAAAAAGAGATGCTATAAAGCAACTGCTCCCAATCTAGAAGCAATAAATAATGTTATGACAGAAAGGCCTCAAGCATAACTTCTCGCAATGGTGTTTAAGGAGAAGAGATAAAGGAAATATAAGAAAATGACAAATATTTTTACTAGAGATATTTTCTTGCTTAGACTTGGATAAAAGCTTTGTACATATTGTAACACTAATTTATTTTTCATTCCTAGAACATGTTCTGCTAATTTTCTGGTTTGTAATGAAGTTACATTGACGAAACTGTGGGTGATAAAAAAGAATTGAGATCAAATTGAAATAACTCTATTTTATGTGATAGGAGAATATTTAAATATTTAGAGATATTTACAGGTTTACAATATGCATATATGTCTAATATAACAGAAAAACAGATTTTCATTGTGAAATAAGTGTTCATTGACTTATCATTTCGTATACTCTTCATGGTACAGTTTTATGGCTGCATAATTAACTTTGCAATGTACTGCATTGCAGTATATAGTTTTTTAAAAACAGTTATTGTATCTATACACCAGGCGAAATTACGTACCTTTATATTATGTGGGCAGACCCACCTCTCAAATAGTATATTTATTTGCCAGTAGAGGGAGGCCTCAAAACTGATGTCAGCACACCAAATATGATCTCAAGCCGCTAGGGGAATCCTATATAAACCCATTCCATCAGCGATACTATTGATGACATATTTTGCGCAGTAAAATCACAGATAAAAATGAACACCGCGTATATATTTAAGGAAGTATTTCTCAACTTCAATACAAAAATGCCACTGGAAATACATGTTCAAGCAAACATAAATAGAAATACAAATATTATATATGTGTGTGTGTATGTACAAAAAAAGACTGGAAACATCCCTGTGTGTATCTGTCTAATAAGAGTGAAGATCAGATCAAAAAAGTTGCATAAATACCAAATTTAAGGCAGCAATACAGCATATTTTAATTATGCAAGATAAAATTTCCAAAGAATTATGCCTCCTGAACTGCACTTTATGTACCAGTCAGTTTATATAAGCAATTTGCATTAAAGCACCTCAAATTACACAAAAATGTTTACCACAATTCCCCATTTTTTAAATCTTGACTTTAAGAACATTGGTACAATGTGGAAATGCAACCCAGAAAATAAGAGAAGGTTTTCTTCAACAGATATATATTTAAATGTAATACTTCAACACTGGCCAAGTGTGTACTATTGTAGAAAGTTGGATTAACTTCGAAAAACCCAAGGCCGCTACTGGGGTATAACCATAACTCTTCTGTTCACCAGGTTAATTCATCATTCCAGTGTGCTACTGAGTTTGCCTACTGAATGAGATGGCTTCATGGTACTATGTGAGATTCGTATTTAGAGATCAACATTCAAAATTTCCCAGGATTATCCTCTCTGACAGGTCTTTTTCCAGTTTTTTCTCCGTTCTTTAATTGGTAAACCCCAAAATTAGGTCTGGAGTATTTTGTTCCCAAATATTTAACTGCTAGCATCATCAGTGTCCCTATCCATGGAATCTTATGTAACAAAAAGGAGTATTAAATGACACTACAAAAGGAAAAGTGAATATGCTTGAACTTCTCTCATCTCACCTTAACTTTCCTAACATATCTCCAAGAAGAACCTACGTTAATAGGAGATACCTTATATATCTGCAACAACAGTAGAAATTATAACAAAAAACACTTACGCTGACACTGAAAATTCTGTAGCTATGCTCTTAGACATTGCAAGTTTGATTAAACTTTTCTTAATACATGTTGGTGTTTAAAACTATGATAAATATCTCATTTCTGGCACTGAGTTCCCTTCCCCAGATTGCGTAACTTCATTATAAGACACTTGTAAAGTAAATATCCAGCGCAAATATTCGGGCACATAAAGATGGGAATATAAATATCTTACAATGCTTTGGCTTTAATACTCATATTTCAAACATTTATTAAGATAAAATTATGCACAACGATAAATAATACTCAGGGGTATTTCTCATTATAAACCGTAAAAAAGACCTTGATCTACAGACATTCATCAGCAAAGGCAAATTGCTTTACTGGAACTGTCTCCTCCTTGCTGCTCGCTGCTTATCAAATCTCATCTCCATTTCTTCCAGCACTTTTGGAGTGTAGCGGACCACAAGTTTTACAGAACCTTGTGCTTGTTTCAATAGCTCTACTGCTTTTTCATGATTCTCCCCCTCAACTGACTGAAAAAAATGGGAAATATTTAAATAAATACATTGTTACATTAAAATATAACCTACATAGAGCTGGAAGAGGCACATGAAAGTTTTTATAAAGACATGGTGTTGTTTAAAGAGTGCAGAGAAAAAACAAGATTTAAATCAGCAATTTCTCTGTATAAACAGTTTCTATCAATTATTAACCGCTTCACTGATGGCCATTTAAACCCTTCAGGGGAAACGGATACCCAATAAACAGAACAAGACATTTAAATTGTTAAATGCTGTAAAAATGCATCATAAATACAATTCCATATCTTCCATATTTATTAAGTTATTTAAACGAAACAAAAACTGGTTTAAAACCCATTAAAGGCAGTATGCATCTACAGCAACAAAAAAGTGGAGACTACAGTAATAAATCGTTCAAATTTCACTTCTTTGTTTCACTGTAGCAAAAGCCATTCTTTGTGTCGAACATGCCTAATATTTGAATCATTTTGTTTTGTGTGTATACGAACGAATTTATGTATGTATAGCTACGCAAGCGACTTCTCCGGTTCAAGTTTAATTTATTTATGCTATACTAAGCGATAACCATACGAGTATATGTTGTGTTACACTGGAAAGCAAACTCCCTGTCAGCATCTGTTATTACAGTGTTTCCCAACCAAGGTTTCTGGTAGCCTTATGCAGCTGTTTTCACACAGTATTTTAGTTATTTATACTCTGTGTTTAGAGTGATTTCTTATAGCTATCAAGAGCTAAATGAATTACACATTTGAAATTGTTAAATTTCAATGTTAACCATGGCTTATCCCCGTAATTTAGCAAATAAATTACCTTGCGTATGATGTATACAGGCTTACTGTAGAAAATCTGGAATATTTGTTGTGTGATTATGAAGGAGATGTTTAGGATATAGGCAGCAGTGACGTGTACTGGTCTACAGATGGCATGTTAGCTACTCCATTGTTTGCGGGTCAAATATGGATGATGTGGATCAGCTATTACTAGCTATCCCTCTTTACGAAAAACAGTTAAATGGTAAAAAAAGTATTTTTATACCACTGGATGTAACCATACACAATTGTTTAGTAATTTTCAGAGCTGTAAATTCATGCAAGACATTCACCTACCTGTACTTGAGCATATAAATAGCTCGTAACCTAATTGAGTATTATAATACTCAGAGGCCTCTTTATACTGGGGGTAAGAAATTCACCACAACATCACCCCTCATACTTGAGAGAAAACACTTTCCTAAAAGCATACCACCCACAACCAAAAAAGTCGCAACCATTTTGAAACTGTCTAGTGTGTTGCAAAAAAGATGTTCGCAAGGAAACCAATATTATTTGGTGTGAATCTGCTGATGTGCCCTTGGGTGTTTATCGAGGTTTGGAGGTGTACAATTCAAAAAGAAACCTTTAAGGGTACGTTTACATCCCTTATAGAACTAATTTAAATTTATTGTAAAATAGGAAGATTAAAATAATTGGCGTTAAATGAGCATTAAATGCATGTATGCGCAGGACGTCTATACACATCCATATCCAGGCACGTATTTAGAAGTCAGTTTCCGGGGGGATCCAAAAGGTCTATGTTGAACAGGCACATATTTAGAAGTCAGTTTCAGGGGGGAGGGTCTAAAAATCTATGTTGAATTATTTGATTTTAATAAATAATTAATCAGGGATGTGTTTTTATCATGTTTGTAAAGAAATAAAAACACGTGTAATATATTCACATGACTCTCCACCCAAGCTTCTACAAATTGTTCTTAGAAAAGTTTGTTTTTGTCTGTTTCTTTGGATAAAGAATGGTCTGCAGAAAGGCCTAGCACATTGCACATTTTTTGTTCTTATACTTACCTAGGATAAAGTGATATAAGCAGCAATCAGATATTTAAAAAGTGAACCACTGATTTATGCGTTTGAAGTATTAGTTCTCCTTGAATTAAAAAGGTGAATAGGAACTTAGAAGTTAAAAATTACATACCTTAAAGTATCTGGAAACTCTAATCAACAAATTATAATATATAGGAAATGGTTAACTTCGTAGTATATTATTGACATTATTTGTGTATTTTAACGAGTTCTACAGCTGCTGTGCAGTAGCTTTTCGTTTATCTCTTAAATAGCTTCATGTTTGCCTGACAGTGAACAGAGATGTTAAGATGAGAAGCTTGAATGAACTTTTTCAATTTATTTTAAACCAAGTTTTATTTCAACTATTTATTAAAAGTTTGAAATGATAATTCATTTGGGGAGGGGGGGGGGCGGACCCCCTGGACACCCCCCTTAAATACGTCCTTGTCCATATCGGTTTGGGGCATTTTAACTTGGACGTCATATGATATCCATATCGGTGAAAGGGTTAAATATGACTCATCTATAATTTAATAATTATTTCACTTCACATGGCAGATCATTTTTGGTCATTTAACCATGAAATAAATCCAGAAGTTAAATTAATAAAACAATTAAACGGTTCGATAGTTTTAGGCCTGGTTGCACACAAATTGCTAACTGCAGTTCATTAATAATCAAAGATCAAAATTGAACTAAGTTTGCGAACCCGCGTGGGTTGTAAAATGATCTTAGATCAGATGAACGTCATATAATACTGATCCGAGATCAGAAAAACAAATGCAGTAACATCGCCAAACATGTTGTAACTTTCGTGTTGTATCAAAAGGATTTGAGAATTATCAGAATTACTTGACTCTGGTTAATTCAAGTGCACAAAGTAGCCAATCTAGACATAACAAAAACTAAATAAATCTTTCGCTTTATGCTTATTTGTCCTAAAAATAATGCCATTTTAAATAAACAGTATAAGAATTAACTCCATATTGAAACAGTATTTATCAAAAGTTAATTATTTGGCTTACTTTATCTGCATTATATGCCCAATGTACATCTTTTTCATTTTCGTCTGTTTACAATACTGTGAGTTGGAAAACGAAACAAAAATGGAAGTTCAAGCAAAGGAGAAGATGTGTTCAGCTAACTTCAAATCTCACATAACCCTTCTTATTTCACCTTTTCCATAGACATCCTGATGAAATGAGATCTTAAAGCTGCAATCTCCCTTGTAATTTTGTGTACTGTTCTAAACACAGTCCCTTTATTTATATTGAATATATTCCTAATCACCATCTGGAAGATTTCAGTTGCATAGAACGGTAATGTGAGAAGGATCATAAATATTGGATTAAGTGCGTATTTCTTCAGCGTTTGTGTTCTTAATTGTCCATGTAGCCCGATGCTCCAGTTCTTCAACTACATGCTTTGATAGTCGAAATCTCATTTTGAATTTTCTGTCATTTAGTTCTGAGATGGGATTTCCTCTATGTTGGAAAACATAAGGAGACCTTTCAAATTGAAAATTCTAATCATCAGAGATATCAGAGTAATTTCAATTCTGAAAATAATAAAAATGTGTAGGTTATGAACAGAAACAATGCATTTTTAGCATACATTTGTGAAATAAAGAGGCTAATTACTTATGCAAGTAACTACAAAAATACTTTATTATTTATTTAAAGCTGCACTACTTATTTCTTCTCAGAATCTATTGTGTAAATTCTGCAATTCTGCTGATCTAAGTTCAACGAAGTTAACTGGGGAAAATTCACCAGTTAGATTTGATCTTAGATCAATGTTTATACAACCAAAATTCTAAGTTCAGCTTGACTGAAGACCATTTTTATATGCTTGAACTTAGATTATCTTTTACGCAACCGGACCTTAATGGTTTGGGAAAAGATATTTATTTTAAAAAATAAACATCACGTAATGAATTTTGAAATACTGGCAGTTGATTTTTTTAAAAATTTGTTTCATTTTCAGATGTAGGTAGTACTAAAATAAACATACTGACATCTAGTGATGGTAACGTTAACAAGTTTGTTGATGGTTCGAGCTGATGATGTGAATGAGTTATTCACGAAATCGCGATCCTAGTCAACTTGTAAGAAATACGGTCATCATTTCTTATAAGATAAATTAAGTTTTTTAAGTTATAAATTATTATACTTGTATATATTTGTTTCACTGTTAATAGCTTCATATTTTACGTATTTATACTTAAAATGGCAAGAAAAGCTACTGTAGTTACAACCTACCACTCCATTAACAGAGAGCAATTGGTCTCCACGTTTCAGTCCACCATGTCGATCAGCCACACCTCCTGGTATGATACGTGATATGTAGATGGGAGAGTTCTGCTCCTTTCCTCCCATTACATTGAAGCCCAAACCTTCCTCTGTCTTGGGCAGTTCAACTACTCGTGGATGTGCATGCCCTTCACTGGCAGCAAAAGCAGCAACTGTTGCCTTAGCTGTAGCTGAGGCACGTATATCTTGAGAGCCTTGGATATCCACAGTTTCATAGACATGTTCATAGACTTCTCGAACTGCATTTAAAAAATCGCTTTGTAATACTTTTTGGAGTGCTGCAAGTTTTGTGGCGGGAACTTCTCCACCTGTTGAATTAAGGAAAGTGCATTTTTACTCGTGTTATGTTGAATTACAAATACGTTATTAACTTTAAATTTAAGTTTATTACAGTTCAATAAATATTGTTTTTTCGGTTCTGAATTACATTTTGAGACTGTTTCTGCTGTTCTGAACTCTCTGAATTATATCTCAATATTTTTATATAGTTATTTTGCGTTATAATGTCCCATAAAAGTGGTCTATATTCTAAAACTTGGATGCAGTAGGTATATTCACGCTAAGGCACTTAGATCAGTTATTTTATTTCATTACTATTAAAAGCAAAGTTTTTTTTTTTTTTTTTTTTTTTGTAATTTACGTCCTCAACGGTAAGTCATATCGGACGATGAATGGAATGGATGAAATTATGTTTAAGTGAGCCCAGGGAGCTTACAGTTACACGACATTCATCTTAGGATAAGGGAAAACCCTGGAAAAAACCATCCAGGTAACCCAACCTGACTGAGATTTGAACTCGGGACCTCTTGAAAGTGAGGCAGTCATGCTACCATCTATGCTACCAAGGCAGGCAAAGTTTCACTGCCCCCTGCTCTAGGTAAAACTGGATTACTGACTTTTACCATATGTTTCTTACTTCACTGTATTATTAACATTTGCAATGCAAGATTTTAAAAGATCATTCTTAATTCTTATTATATAATCTTCACCTTGAAGTAAAAGTTCTGCTCCAATGTAATCCAATTTGTCTAAAATTATAATCTTACTCCTTAGTCAAAATTTATGCTCTTCCTAAAATTCATTTAACCTGGAAATAAAATGAGACCCATTGTAAATGTTATAAATTTACCTACTTACAATCTAGCTAAATGGTTAAATAAAAAATGTAATACTTTTGCTAAATTTAAGAACTTAAGTATTAAAAATACTTTTGAGTTTGATAAATAAGATCAGCAATGCAGTATTATCTAAGAATGACACTTGTTTCTTTTGATGCAGTCGCTTTATTTCCTAGTCAGGTCCTAGAGAAAAACTTTGGATGTTTCTGAACAATGGCCCAGAAAGAACTCATGAGGTAGCAGTAAGGATGCAAAGAGAACAAACAATAAAGAAGTTCACAAATAGGTTTTGTAAGGAGGGAAAGTGCAAAAGTGACTGTTAAAAGAAATTATGGAAATATGGACAGAATAGACAGAGTTAGGGCAGAAAACAGAAATAAGTAGGAGGGAAATGGCGGAATTGAAACAAGTTTACAGGAATCAGAAGAAGGTAGGAAAGCAGAAATGGTAGGATTGAAGCAAAGTTTAAGGAAATTAGAAGAAAACAGAAAAATAGTCTTAGAAATGAGCCGACTGCTCACTGCATTATTGGCCGGGCGGTCTAGCCTGGAGTTGTCTATTTTAAGCGCCTGGTGGCGCTTGGGTACACCAGCCGAGCTTTACTCACAAGTGGGTCTGTACCCTTGTGTCAGTTGGTGTAAGTGGCTAACCCAGCCAGTAAATGGCAGATATGTAACATGTAATAACTTTTAGTTAATTGATGGAAATTAATCATTTCTTCACACTAGCTGTATATAGGCTATGGTTTTTGATAGAGACAACATGAGAAATTCAATGCCACGGCCGGGACTTGAACCACGGAACTCCTGGTTCCCGTCTAGTCGCTCTAAACCACCAAGCTATCATGGCCAACTTGCCAGGGAAATATACGAGTCAAATGGAGAATTTAATGTCATGACGGCAAGTTGGCCATGGTAGCTCGGTGGGTTAGAGCGACTGGACGGAAACCGGGAGTTCCGTGGTTCAAGTCCCGGCCGTGGCATTGAATTTCTCATGTTGACTCTATGTAATAAATTGTTTCTTTCTTAAACATGCTTTTAATTTCTGGCCTGGTGCCTTGTGCTTGTGAGAAAAGAGAACTGTTTATAATTTAATGTTCTATTAGGACCTAAATGTAGGTAAGGAAGGAATCAAAAATACAAATTAAATAGGTGCTATATATATATATATATATATATATTTCTTCATTTGAATAGATAGCGAGAGATAGTCATCAAGGAATATTAACCTGTATATAACGAAGGTGTGAAATAAAATAATATTTAAATCAGATCCACCAATATTTTTGGTAAGGCTTTGCAGAAAAGGGCACACCTTCACTTTGTGATAGATGTTGCCATATACCTTTCTCCATTTGATCCATTGATTCCTTGTTGCCTTCCAGTTATCCCATTTCATTTGTTAAAAATTTTGCACCTTTCCCTCTGACGAGGATCGGTGCAGAAATTAGGGAAGTAGAGATGGTAAAATGGAAGCAAACCTTAAAGGAATCAGAAAAATAGAAATTGCAGAGTTAGGAGAGAAGATAGGAAAAGGGTAGAAAAGAATGTAAAAGAAACAGAAATTGTAAAGAGGGAAATACATGAACCTAAAAATACTCTTGAAAGAAAAGTAGAACTTCTAGGAAATACGAGTGAGATGGAAAGTTTTACAGATTGAGATGAGAGAGAACAAAGCTATACTAAAAGGAGAGGTACAGAGGTGTAGAAATGAGATCACAGAGTGTAGGGGTAATTTAGAGTGCAATCAAATTTAATTGAAGAAATAAAGTTAAAATTAGAAAGGGATAATTTTGAAACAGAATGAAGAGTAGAAATAAGCCTTTTTTAAAAATTAAACGTCCTCCAATATCAAATAACAGATGATAAATAAAATGGATGAAATGATTTTCAAATCAAACCAGGATCCACAGAGCTTAGAGTTACCAGACACTCATCTTTCAAAATAAGGGAAAACTCTACAGAAAACCATATTCAGATAACGCATCCTGTCTCAAGATTTGAACTCGTGATATCTTGAATGTGAGGCAGTCATGCAATCAGCTATGCTACAGAGATGGGCAGTAGAAATAAGGAAACTGACTGACCAGGGGCGGTTTTTCCTTGATGTGTTTGAATCGCTGAGTCACCAACTGCTTTTAATAACTTACATGATTCTGTTTTATGTTCTAGCATTTAATTTTGTTTATAAAAAGTTCTCCAGACTATATTTAGTAATGCAGATGTTCTCTTGGCGCCCGCACATCAATAATGCAGCTAGCTTACTTCCCGACTAGTGGTTTGTTATTAGAAGGCCAAGATGACCGTAACACATGCAGTGGGTGACAAGCGGATGGTGGGGTACAATGCATTGCTGGTTATCATGGCTATGGATTCAATTCATAGACGCCGCATATTCCACACCAAATCATGTTGCCAACACAATACAGGACTTTTTTCCTGCTTTTTCATTTGAAAAGACATTTGTTGGTAGAAGTGGTAACCTGCTTGAAACGAGCCCAGCGTGTCATGTGCTACTATTTATTATCAATTTGCATCCTGAGTAAAAATGTAAGTTTTTATGTGATTAGTGATTATTGCTTGATATGCAAAGTGTTTAATTTTTCATACTTAAGGGATTTACAATGAACACAACACACGACTTGGTGTGTTCCATTCTCCAAACACCCTTTTCTTTATGGAAAAATGATGACAAACACGAACATGGTAAATGCCAACACCAGTGCTATGTTTAGACAAATTTTGCAGCAGAGGATCTTTAAAATACACCAGGACATTTAAGACTTGTTGGTAGGAGGAACATAATTATGTCGGATTAAAGGAACTGGGAAAAAACACTAACAAAATTGCAGATGCTCTTTGGGAAAGCTCACGTCTATATAGTGTAAAATACAATGAGAACGTTAAGCTTAACAGGCTTTTCATGCAATATCCCATTAGAGAAGTAGACAAGAAATGACATTTCGTCGGCATAAAGAAAGCGAGGACTCTTTAAATAAAGGTAATTTTAAGGAACTATTGGATTCATATACAGAGGGAAGCCCCATCGAAATTCAAAACTACTATTCCAGTATAAAATCTGTTTTTGCGATGCTAATTTTGCGAATTTAGGTTAGTCAATTTTCCGAGTCACCTAATCAATTTGCCCAGAGTTCGCCTGTGACTGACCAATAAATAGAAAATGTAAAGAAAGATAATGTAAATCCTGAAACAGTTACAGTACAGGTAAAAAATAATGTTGTAATAAAATATAATAATTTGCTATAAACTCACTTATCTTTTTAAGGAACTGGTAAATTCTTTGCAGAACTTAAGAGACTAGTTTTGCAAATACTTACTCTGTTATACTGATGATGCAAATAACGATTTAAGAAACTAGCTCTTCAGTTCTGTGAAGATTTTACCAATTTCTTAAAAAGATAAGTTTGTAGCAAAGTACTATATTTTATTGTAATATTTGTATTTCTTCACTGTTATTAGCTAATTTTTTTTATGTATTAAAAATAAATCTGTTGACAGAAGTGATGAAAGACATCAAATATCTACAAAAGAATGTTGAAAAACAAAGTTAATAGTAAAGTAAGGAAAGAAATTAAGTTAATACATGATGAATTGCAGATGAAGGAGAATTTTCAGAGACGTAACCAAAATGTGATTGGATCAACAATGCAGAGTGAAGAAAATTTAGAAATTTGTGATAATGTTAAGGAATTCAAAATAATTATGAGTTTTATTATGATATATACACGGTGTTCATTTTTATTCCTTATTTCCCGCCCTCCGATTGACCAAGAATGATGTCATAGTTGACTAGTCAGTCTATCTTGAAATCATACCGCCCTCTACGGAGAAGAAGTGGTAATGTTTGCAAAACAGTAACTACAACGTTCTGAGTTTGATTGCGCTAATAACTAATACAACTGGCCTCGCCTTTCACCCCTCTTTACGGTAATCATGATTATCATTCTAGTACATATGTAAAGTTGCATGTTTCTACTCTAAAGATTGATATGTAGACAGAGCACCACGTCTTCAAGGATAAATGCTACTTTCGTACAGGCATTAGAATTGGTGCAACATATAAACATATTTTAAACCACTGCATGGAGGAGTTTACCCAACACTATCCAGCATTCAGACATGTCCCTCAGAGCGTAATGTCAAAAGTGTCCAGGTAACGTCACTTTGACATATTTTTGTTTCCAACATAAACGTCTTACATTTTATCAGTATGATGTAAATTTTTTGTCATTCTCACGCATAACTAAAATGTCTTTATTAATGTTGATATCCTTAAGTCTTTTAAAACCAATAGGTGAATCAAACATTTACAAGATACAAGATCAGTTACTCGCAAAATGAGAAATACTCGATGCTAAAAAGTGACAGTTCCAATTTAGAAGTAATAAACATAATAAGTAAATATTATAAACATATAATGTAAATAATCTGTTTCTTACCCGCCTCCGCGGTGTGAGGTAGCATGTGTACCTCACACTCAAGAGGTCGTGAGTTCAAATCTCGCTAAGGATGAGTTACCTGGATAAGGTTTTTTCAAGGGTTTCCCTTATCCTACGAAGAAGAATGTCGGGTAACTCTGAGCTCTAGGGACCCTGGACTCATTGTGTAGTATTTCACCGGTTTCATTCATTCATTTATTCATTGTTCGATATTGTGTGCACTGTTGAAAGTACAAAACAAAAGAAAAATCTGTTTCTTTACTAAAATGTTTTGAAACTAATACTGTTATTAATTTGATATTCCTTTATTAAACTATATTAAGTTATTTATATCTTCACAGAGAAACACTAAATTTCAAGATATTGCTTCCATTTATCCGTCATTTAGTGTTCACATTCATTAAAACAAACTACAACAGTTATCGTATCTATGGGCCAAGCGAAATTACGCACCTTTATGTTATGCGGGTAGGACCCACCCCTCAAATAGTATATTTACCTGCCGGTAGAGGGAGCCCTCGAAACTGCTGTCAGCAGATCAAGTACGATCGCAAGCCGGTAGGGAATCGTATATAAACTCGCTCCATCAACGATGCTAATGTCGTCAAATTTTGCGCGGTAAAACCAAAGATAAAAATGAACACTGTGGGCATATATAATGTAAAAGACACACACACAAATGCAAAACAACATACTTGTTACACAAACACCAGCTTAAACAAGCTCACTCCAATATTTGATGGAAAAAAGTAGGCACATCATCCCACAACTACAGTGAAAGCAAATTCAAGAAAAAGAGGAAAATATGAGCAAAACCAAATTTGAGCATTAAGCATATTGTAAATAAACCTTTCTATGAAATAATGCTAATATGTAAATTCATAATTGTTAAAAAAGAATAAAAAACTATTGTAAACAATGTACAGAAATGTAACTATATTATCATGTGTGTAAAGTTTATTAAAAAGTTGATTGAGTTAGAGGCATTTAAGAAAGATATATATAAAGTTAGAAATGTTCACAAATTATGGTTCATTATGTGTTTTGTTTGCATTTGTAATGTTTGTGTTTAAATTTTAATTTCATCAACATTGTATAAGTGTTGTTGAGAAAAATGTGAGGATAATGTAATCCATAGTAACTAAAAAGATTGTTGAATAAAAAGAAAAAGTTTGCTGGAGAAACAGGTTTGTTGGAATAAAAAGCTTACACCTACCACCACTAGTACAACTGCCTCCCCTTTTATTATCTTATCTTACATTATGTATAACATGAAAATGTGTAAACCATCACCTCTCAAGCATCAACATCACGCATCACAATAGGTTAACAATAATGTAAATCATCAAATCACCTTCACATGCAATCTGCTCCAAATATTGAAAATATATTAAAGAATTCCTCTATATAATTGAGAAGTGAGTATGCTAAACTCTTGCTAATTCAGCCTCTTGTAGCTATTGTAATGTTAAAAGCAGAATTTAGATTTTGGTGCAACTTTTAGATCTGATGCTCCTCGAATACACTGACTCCCATAAATAATCGGACAGACTTTGCATTTCACTATGGAGTGCTCTATAAAGCAGGATAGATTATGTGTATCAATCTCAAGCTACTCCTTGGGTTAAGCAAAAATCATTTGCTATGAGTATCCATTTTAGAGATTGAAAATTTGGCTAAACTAAGAGCTTCCCCATTCAACCTTGTTTACATCATGAGTTTACGACACCAAAAGAATCAGACAGCACAAATGAAATGCAATACAAACAAGTAGGTGAAGTCTGTCAGTAGACAAAACATCGTAGAAGTACGTCAACTGCGCAACAAGAAAAAGGCAAGAGCATAATATGGGGCCCAGAGGTAAGCAGAGTATCTTTGAACAGAGACAGTGATCTATCACTATGAACAGAACAAAACATATCATGAAGTAGTAGAGATTGTTAATCTTAGTAATAGTGACATAATTCACTGGTGTAAGTATGAAGATAGAATTGAAACTCAAGCAAAGCCAGGGCGACCAAAACTTCTTACCGATAGGCAGGAGTCTTATATTAGGCGGAAGGTAAAAGAATCTGCGTATAAGTGCTCCAGTGATTTGTGCTAAGATTCAGGAAGAGCTGCAACTGACAGCCCTGAAACAGTCAGAAGGGAAATGCAAAAAGATTTTAATGGTCGCATAGCCAGAAAAAAGCCACACATTTCCAGCAAGAATAAAAGGAACCACTGCCTGCCGTGCTAGGGGTCCCGGGTTCAATTCCCGGCAGTGGGAGTGAGGATTTTTCTCCGACCAAGATAATTCCTCATCTTCCCCAGCATCTGGAAGTATGAATGAGAGTGCAAATGTGTGAGTGATCTAATGATTAAAACCCAACGAATACGAGATAACACCTTTGATATGTTCCAAAGAGAACAGCCGCCGATATGACCACTGCAGTTAAAGGTGAGGTGGGACCAAGCAAATATACCCTTGCTGGTTCCGATGGCAGGGTGGTTGTGTGGAGGAAACCAAACATGGAGATGGAAGAGAGATGGAGATGCACAATTTCCAAGGCACAGTCAAACATGGCAGAGGGAATGTAATGGTATATGGTGTATTTTCTCTATGGAAGTGGGAAAGTTGGTGTTCATAGACACAACCATGAACAAGGTCTATCTTAGACTATTACAGCAAAATTTAACACAAAGTGTGGAAACTATGGGTATTTTGGACAGCTCCTCATTTTATCAGGATAATGATCCGAAGCATACATCCCACATTGTGCAGCTATGGTTACTTTACAGCTGTCCTCATGTACTGCATCCAACCCCCTCAGTCCCCAGATTTAATTCCATGGAAGCAGTATGGGATAAACTGGAGAAGGCCGTGTGGAACACCCCCATCACCTCCAAGCAGCACTTGAAGGAGAGGTATCAAGAGGAATGGAGCAAACTTTCTACAGCCTACCTGAAAAACCTGGTTCACAGCATGCCAAATAGGTTGCGAGAAGTAGTGAAAAGAAGAGGGAGAGTCACAAAGTACTAAGCCATATTTTGTAACAATCTCAAATTATGTCCGATTACTTTTGAGTGCCAAGAATGCCATATTTCTTTTTAATTGTTTAAAAGGCATGCATTATATAATTTTATGTGAAATAACATTTATTTTCTTACAAGAATGAACCATGTAACTGTCGATTAACATAAATTTCAATAAAATAGCATATCAAATGTTGATTTTCACTTACAAAACTTAGTACTCTGCTTTGTCCGATTATTTATGGGAGTCTCTGAATACACATTACCACAAATATACATTAACACAAACACATACTTACTTTTTTGCAGTTTTTCTAATAATTCTATCGCCCTTTTCACATCTGCAAAGAAATCATAATTACATTTATATATTAATCAATGTATTATTAAGTTTTTTAACTCATTATGTAAAATTAAGTGGCAATATGCTCAACTTTGCACCAGGCACAAGTAACATTTCAAAAAACAGGGCAAGGACTGTGGTGGAAGTGCATATGTAATATGTTTAGTGTCACCAAAAGAGAACAAAACAATGTTACAATCAGGTGAAGTTAGGTTAGTATGTATATAGTGTAAATCAAAGATTTGATTGAGTACCAAAACTAGATCATATAGATAATTTGAATCAACTAGACAATTTAAATATGTTTGTAGCATTAGAATTGCCAGATGCTTTAATATTTACTAAACACAGTTTAAAGGAGGATGAAATCTGTAACGTAGTCCAACACAATTATTAAAACAAAATTTAGACAAGAGTAAGAAAAAGTGGGGTAGCATGAATATTCATACCAACTCCATTTTATCTAAATGTACAGTACGGCCGCTGGATCTCTGACTCTTGACGTTTTGCGGTTGCAGGAGGCAGAGGGGGAAGGTTAATAGTACCAATATACAGTAATGAGCAACTGAAAACATATCCACAAAATTAACCTAGGAATGAGAACATAGGACTATATAAGTTAACTGATGGAAATTAATCATTTCTTTACACTAGCCGTATATAGGCTAAGGTTTTGGATAGACAGGAGATAAGGTTTTTTCTGTAGCATTGAATTTTTCTATCTATTGGACTGTATATTAGCTTAAAAACATTGAAATCCAACTTGCAAATTCACTATCTTGCAAGATATTTGTTACAGTGCCACTCTATATGAATATTTCTTTCACACATTTTACGTGCGCTAACTGCTTCTGTTAGTAGTATTGGGAGTCTGTACATCCGGTGTCGTGGTTAGGAAGTTAAACCTGTCTGCTAGCGTCAATCAGCATAGACGCTGCTCGACATGGCTTCTGAATCCAACACCGTGTTGCCAGTTTAATTTTGTGTGGACCACGCATCTATAATTGCTTTTGGTGCTTGCGCTAGTGAAGTTTGTTTGCTATTTTGTGCGTGCGTGAATTCCGATTTTTAGTATTTGTAAATCCTTTTATTATCGCTATTATAATAATATGGCTACTGAATATGTAAAATATGAAGCTATTAACAGTGAAGCAAACAAATATATAAAAATATAATCTGTAACTTAAAACTTCACTTATAAGAAATGATAATTCTTATAAATTCTTCAGTATCACAATTTCATGTGTACTTATACACATCTTCAGCTGTCGCGATCATTACTAAACAATAGGTGTTGATATGTTCTGAAAATAAAATATATTTAAAAACAGAATCGACTGCTGGTATTTCAAAATTCATTTGGTAGATTTAATGGTTTGGGAAAGTATATTTATTTTAAAAAACAAACATCGCGTAATGAATTTTGAAATACCGGCAGTCAATTTTGTTTTTTAATTTTTTTTCTTCAGATTTTGGTAATACTAACAAGAACATATCAACACCTATTGTTTAGTAACGATGGCGACAGCTGAAGATGTGTGTAAGTATACATGAACTCCCGATTCTGAAGAATTTATAAGAATTATCGTTTCTTATAAGTGAAGTTTTGAGTTACAAATTATTATATATAGATATGGCTAATGGTTCGTGAAATATCAAATGTATGAAATATTTAAAATGTGCATTGTTCCTCTGCTTGAAATTCCCGCTAAATAACTGGCAACAGCTTGCTTCCCCTCTCGAGAAATGTCAGAGCTGGAGAACGGCCGGCCGAACTGTAGTAATATAATTGAAATCCAAAGTTTATCAGTTGAAAGAATAGCTGCCTCAATCTACATAATTTGAAGTTGCCATGATAAAAATATAATGGCCAGCTATCAGAGATATATACAAGCTGTTCCAGAATTCAACTGAGAAGCTTTATGGGCTTGTAGAGGTGTTTGGGGGAATAATTTGAGAAAGAGACTTATGGTGCCTATGCACAACTGTGCAGTAAATTTGAGCCAGTATGCCACTGATACCACCTCAATGTTCTATGAAAACATTTCTGTTCTGCTAATATAGGAATGTATGTGGCTCAGTGGTAACACAAGGAGTTCCCAAGCCAACAGTTCCACATTCCAAGTTCAAGTTCCCAGTTTACTCCCATTTTTCATCAGCTTTATTTTTGTTCTTCAAAGTGTAGTTCTGAAGGATTTGGGATACAGCACTGGACCATTTGTTATTACCACTACTGTCAAATGTAATCAGGCAAATAAAATGAGAAGATTTTTAACAGGAACATACAAATGGGAATAACATGACCTGGAACTAATAAACTACATTGCTTATGAACTGAAATAATGCACTGCTAACTCTGGCAAAGAAATAACTAATATTCAAGGCAAATCACACTCACATTCCTCCTCTAATTTCCATATTAACTCTGTTTTTCTGAAATAATGTCCGTTTAAAAAGCTCCATTTAAACTTTGAGTCAGCACATTTACACATTTGAAAAAAGGCAAATATACCTATGAAGGCATATATTGCTGCTTACACAGATAGCTTAGTGTGTAGTATCATTGTCTATAGTAAAATGCCACTGGGTTTGATTCCTTCTGTAAAGTAACTCAGTTTTACTTTGAGTTTAAGATAGGATATGCATATGTGAAGAACAATGTTAAACAGTCTGAAAAATCTAAATGAAAAAAACAAAACAATTATGTTTATATAGTGTAATACAGTCCTCTCTGCACATGGTTTTATTAAGCAATGTTTAAATGTATTGCTCAGAAATGTGTTTATTTGTTTGCATTGTTATTAGCACAATGTCGTTGCAAGACTCAAAGTATAAACTTGAAAGAAGCGTAGGGACAGTGAAGCACAAATTAGTACAAAAGTGAATCGAGAAGATATTGACACATTGCTTCACTCACACTGTTTATTCACAGGACATGTTTCAAGAGCTCTTGCTCCTATCATCAGCTGATACTCAATTTTTACGAGATTTGAATGCTTCTCAGACTTGTAGGCCTACTCACTCAAAGTATAAACTTGAAAGAAGCGTAGGGACAGTGAAGCACATCGAGTATCAGCTGATGATAGGAGCAAGAGCTCTTGAAACATGTCCTGTGAATAAACAGTGTGAGTGAAGCAATGTGTCAATATCTTCTTGATTCACTTTTGTAATACTTAAGACGTTTCTAACTTCCTGAATTTATTAAATCTAGAGATTAATTAAAGATGACAGGGGCGGCTTCTCAATGGGGTAGCATGTTTGTGCTACAACCAAAATGCTGGGTCTCCCTTTAATGCAAGGGCATGTTCCATTTGGCGTTCAGTTCGACCTTGTCTAGTGCAGTGGCCCTCAGCACGCTGTATTGTTTGCAGGTGCCAAGTATTTCACTCTCAGTTGCAAACCACTGATATACAATGGGGAGGTATAGGGCAGGATGAACCTAGGGCGTGATGAGGCAAGTAGGGGGGAAGGGTGGGGCTTATGGCTGCATAAGGTTGGTTAACCTAGCAGAGATTAGTGAATGCCAAGCTTTCTCCGTCTGTTTTCAGCGCCACCTATTATTCTCATATTAAATGTTCGCATCGGTTAAATATTACTACAGATTACTATTACCTACCAGAGCATAGCCACATGTTTTGTACCATGTTTTGTTAGCTGTGTTGTGCTTTGAGTAGTGAATAAGAGTGATTTATTTAAATACAAGTATATTGTGTTATATAAGGAGAAACAATGAATTCCATAAAGGGTCTATTAGCACATCCTTTTTAAAAATGAGCTTAGAAGAAAAAACTGAAAATAAGCGACTTGGAAGTCCCACACCAAATATAAAAATCACATAGGTAGTCAAAACAAAATCAAGATATTTGAACAGGAACTTTAACAACAATGTATATGAGAAATATAATTTGATGTGTGATTGTAATATTAAAAATAGCCTGTTTTGCTTTCCTTGCATGGCGGTGAAGATCCGTGGACAAAACATGGCGTGAATGCTTTGCAGCATCTTCATGATCGCGCTAAAAACACGTAACTTAAAACTGCACATGAAAAACACAGTTTTGCTATGCTTGGCAATGTAAATATAGCAAAGCAGATGAAATGTGTAGTGTTTAACGCCCGCTTTTACTACATACGGCACCGCAGGCGATGGCACTGATGATACATGAGATGAAGATGGAGCACCGGTGGAATGAGATGGCAGGGGAAACCGGAGATCCCGGAGAAACCGCGCCCCAGCGCCGTGTTGTCCACCACAAATCTCACTTTGCAAAGCAGATGGACAGTGCATATCGGAGAACAATTGAAGAACACAGCCAGAAAGTGGCTCAAAATAGGTATGTTTTAAACATTATTGTTAACTGCATTAGGTTTTGTGGAACCTATGAGTTAGCTCTACGAGGACACAATGATTCAGCTATGTCAAGCAATCCTGGTATTTTTCGAGGACTGATAAACTTCAGTGCAGAGCTAGACTATGTTCTGAAAAACCTATCTGGAGAATGCTACAGTGTTTAAGGGGACCTCCAAGACAATCCAGAACGAAATCTTGCAATGTACACTTGAAGTCTGCCATGAAGAGATATCAAGTCCATTTTTAGCTGCATAAATAGAAGAGTGTTATGCTCTAGAGTGTTTCTGAAATACGCATGTTGTGTTATACGCTGTGAATTACCGTTAACTTGTGTATACAGCAGTCTATAGTGGTAGGCTTAAACAACCGTTTGTTACTTTAAAAATATTAAATTGCATGGATAAATTTGTGAACCACCGATTTTCAGAGCCACCAGCCGCCCCTGGATAATGATGTGCAAAAGAAGCAGAAATAAATATTGTTACATGGATATAAGAAATAATGTGCTTTTAAACAATGCATCACTAATAATATGATGGTAACCTCTGTAAAGCATTTTGATTACATATCATGTATAGTTTTAAAATATTGCAGTATCTTATGTTATACATTACTATTCAAAATTTGTTTTGATTCTTTGATTGCATTTGACAGCAGCAGTAATAACAAATGGAGCATATTCTTCATAATCAACAATTTAAAGAACATAAAAATGATTAAAAAAATAAGGAAAGCAGTGTTTGAACTTGGAATATGAAGCCTCCAACTTGAGAAACTCTTACGTTACCACTGAGCCATAGCTGTCCATGTTTTGGCAGTGCAGCTATCACTTGCACCACATCACTGAGGTGGCATCAGTAGCATACTAGTTCTAATTTATTGCACAAAATTATGTGCTCTGGATCATGTCTTATCTCAAATTGTTCCCACAACATCCCTCTGTAATCCTGTAAGAGTTTTTCGGTCAAACTCTGAAACACACTGTATAAATATTTTTGTGAGGAAAGTATACTCTCTCTGTGGGATAGCATTCTAAGTTTTCTGTTGAACTTAGTTCTTACAGGGAAAGTACTTGAACTTTAATAGTACCTTTAATAAATACACTACAGAATTTAGCACAAAATACACTAGTCACATTTGTTTATTATGCATATATTTAATTATTAATATAAAAGGTAAATGAAGTTTCATTACTATTATTATAGTATGTGAGATAATTCTGAACTTGCACACAGGAGTCAAATCACTGTACTCCAAGAATTTTTGTAGTACTTCCTCTTGTACTCAGAGTAGCTTTATAGTCTGATCCAGATTACACAGCTACAACACTGACTTTTCTGTTCATAAATTCTGACATTGTATACTCTTGGATAGGAAGAGTAAGTACTTATGGCATAGAATTATAAGGAAGTATTGTATGTTTGAGTACAAATAAATTAAGTACTTATGGCAGAGTAAGTTGCCACAAACAGTGCATATCTCATTGTATATGAGAACCTCTAATGGTTTACCGAGAAAAATACAAGTCAGTTGAAGAATTTAGTGTCATGCTCGCACATTGGCCATGGCAGCTGAATGGTTAAGAGCGACTGGACTGATGCCGGGAGATCCATGGTTCAAATCCCGACTATGGCATTGAATTTTTCAGTCTGACTCTACCTATCCAAATTTTAGCCTACACATGTCTAATGTAGTAGAAAGATTAATTTTTTAATTATATACACTTACATAATAGTAACATATAGGTACAGGTACCAATATACGAAGTTATAAGTGGCACTGAAAGTATCTATCAGTAATGATACGTTCCCTGCATTCATTCTGAGATTGTAACTCATGAACAATAAATAAGTCCATTGTTTCAACTTTTTAAGTTTAGTTGCTGTATTAACAGAGTAATCTTAAACATCCATCATATCTTAAAAACTTCTTTGGAGAGCATTCCGTAGTAGGTAGACAATTTTAAAATGTGAATACATTTCCTAATAAATACTTATTATTTAGATAAAGGACCATTTTTAGTTCTTGCATCCAAAATAAAAACTATTAATTTTTCAAGAAAAATAATGTTAATTGGTGGTAATAAATGTGTAACAATCATACTAATTTGCATATACTACAATTTGCTATTTTTAACTGTGATGTAACTGGATTAAAGCTACACAAATTTGATGGTTATGCAGAGTCATTACTTTGAAATTATTTCACTGATAAGATAAATTCATTGACAGCACTTTGCAGCTTAAGACCCTCAATCTCTTGACTTTGCTTTGCAGTTCAGAATGCCTAATCTCTCAGCATCTGTAGGGAAACTGGGAAATCACACAGTTCTTCATAGGAGACAAGTATTTTATTTACACAAAGTTACATTATAGTACCATAAGCCCCATAACCTGAAATAATCAGCTACGAATTGATGAAGCCACTTCATTCTATCATAAAATGAGCTTTGTCTAATTAATGCATCATATAATCTAAAAGAAGTATTAAATCATAACCTTGTACAATTCTGCAGTAGCCTGTACTTGTAGATTTCCTCCTGAAATGTTGGTAGTTTAGCACGACAAATTTTCCTTAATTCCGTTAGCAATGAATAACAACAAACGCTTTTTTTTCCTTAGATTTCAGTTTAGGTTATGCATAGTGAAGGTATCTTTACCTAGGTGTAGCACATTTTCCATACACATGCAAGAATTTGTGGGTGTCATTAAGGTGCCCAAAAAAGAAAATCTGTCTCAACTGCATATTTATTTTCTCTTTTAACACTATTGCCTACATCACCAATGTGATTGTATATGTTCCGTATGTATGACGGAACCTTCATGAGCTTATAATTCCCATATTGCATGACTACTAGGTATAGGCAAAATGAACAAATACAAAAAAAAAAAATTATATATATATACACACATATTGAGAACCATTAGCTGCAAAGTATAGCTGGGTTACTGTAAAGCTTAGACGTTGAATGTTTTTATATAAGCAGAAAGGTATAGCACTTGCAGCCGAAGGCCAATTGCAAAGCGACGGGAAAGCGCAGCCGTAACATTAGGATAGCTAAACCACAATGTTCAATTACTCATTAACTAAGGATTAGTATCCACCTATCCAGAAATTGCTAACGTAATTATCTCAAAAATGTTATAATTGGTACACATACGGAACTGAGACCCTACTGCAACAACCTGATTAATTACTGAATTCTACAGTTGAACTTCCCTAGACCTTTTGTGGGATCTGTGAGTTCAGCACTTTATTGATAATATTTACATCAAAACTGATATTGATAATCAGTAGGTATATCATTCTGCCCCTCCCCTTCAATGACTACAAACTATGAGCAAAATTTTGTTCTTCCCTCTAGGTTTGAAACCTGCTGCTAATAGAAAATTGGGGTTCAGGTGGTATTCTAATATATCTAGAACATTTGCTTAGATTAATTTAGCGGGCACAGAGATAGGATTTTCAGGCGCTTAATTAGAAAGAATGGTGTTGTAATTAATGAGAAAACTTTAACCATTTAAAGGGCGTATCCTTCCTGGCAACCTAAACTACAGGAGAATACGAATTGTAGTTTATTCTTCTGTAGTAATGGTATGAATTTACACATCGTCTGTAGTTTAAATACAACACTCACTGAATATATTATTTCATTTTATTCGTGCTTACCTCTTGCCAAGGTTAGAGGTTCACCTACAGCTGCCATTATTAACTTACGTTATTTTTATACGACCAAAACCGAAGTAAATTCCTAATTTGTTTACGATTCACTACAACTCTGCATAACAAAAATTAATCCTAAGCGTAATATGATGTTCACTAATTGTGACACTAATTAAAGGATTTTTTTTTCTCGTCTTGGCGCAACACCCTACCATAGAGGAACAGTTTAAATGCTTACCACAGAGATGTGCTCAGCTGTGGCACAGAGCATTGCCACAGACACTTTCATACAAATTTTACAGTCAGTAGAAGTAAATGTTATAACAAGCAAGAGCTCATCAGCTCACAGAGCAGGTAAATCTGGTGTATTACACTGTGCTCTAATGATAATTGCGCTCATTGCTTTAAAACTTAACAATGACAAACAAAAAAGATAGCTGGATAAGATCCAATTACAAATTGAAACAGGAAACATCTAAGGAAGAAAGGTCTTGTTCCTTTGGGACAAATTCTGCATGCATCGTTAAGAACTACATAATTTCCACAAACCTGGTAACTGGCAAAATTATTGTTAACCTTAAACCTGGCTAACCAAAAATACTTGAGAACACAGAATACCAACTTGCAATTATGTAAATTATGCCGAAATATTATACGAAATGTATTTTCAAATTCATAACTTGTACTAACCACCTTGCTCCAGATTTTCGATTTGAGTTTTCTCTGCTACATTCTCCTCTGCATCAGATCTTGAAAACATTCAGACCATTTTGTCTGAATGTTTTTCAAAATCTGAACACAGGATTAGGATTCAATTAGGTTACTACCACTTCAGGATAATTCCCACCCTCTTAGCAGATGGTTATTTCCGGTTCACATTGAAGGTATCACACATAAGTCTTACCTTGTCTAGCCATGAATACTGTTACAACTTCAAAAGTGAAAAACGCAAATAGCATGCAAAATATTTTAATTGGCTTTTAGTATGTTGTACCTACAAGCATTCATTACAGCACCAATCACTTTTCGAAATGGTCACCTTTTGTACGGACACAGGCTCTGAATCTTGGTGTCCACTCGTCTATGACGGAACGAATGACATCCAGGGGGAAATCTGTCACTGCTGACAGCAAGGAACGCTTCAAATTTCCAATGGTGTGGTGTCTCTTTCAGACGATGCCCTCAAGGAGTGACCAGAGTTGGTAGTCCAGTGGATTCAGCACCGGACTGCTACTGGGCCAATCTTCAGGCGGAATGAAGTCAAAGACATGACGTTGAAGCCATGCTTGCGTTGACTTAGCCTTATGGGCAGGGATAGAATCCTGCTCGAAAGTCCATGGTTAGTTTTGAAACAACGTGTCATTCAAGTTCTTGACAATATGCTCCAAATCAGTGCTTTCATACACTCTGGCGCTGGTTTCAACGCCATTTTCTAAAAAAAAAAAAAAAAAAAATGTAGCTGGGTGATACCAGAATAACTCATTCCCACCACACCATCACTGAGGAGGGATGATGGGCCCTCTGAACTTCAGGAAACTTGTTACTGGCTTCCCGAAATGATGATGCATAAACCCTGTCATTTTGCACACTGAAAGACTCCTCAATTGTGAAAATGTTTCCATCGGTGTAGAGGGTGTTCCGATGATAGCGCGATAGGAGACGTCGACATTTAAGCACTCTCAACTTCTTTAGGCGTGTGTCAAGAAAATATCCTTTACGTCAGCGATAAGCCCTTAGTCCAAGGTCCTCTGACAGAATCCTCCGAACACGAGCCACCACTGCTTTTTGTGCTGCTGGAATCCTGGCACTGCATGCTCGACCCTCCCTCCGGCCGATCCTTTACGGTCCCAGTTGCAGTGTATCGCTCAATGGTGCGGTACACAAACATACGGCTGATTTTCAGCTTTTGTAGCGTCTTGAAAATGTCACTTGCAGATTTTCAAACTTCATGCAACGCAATGACGGCGACATGATTTTCATAATCACCACATTCAGTGGTGAAACCTGGAGCTAAATACTTCCTCTTTCAAAGACAAACTAACAAGAGTTAAGGGTTAAGGTGTGCACACATGCAGTTGTTTACGCGCCAAACCAGATGTACAGTATGTGTCAAAAGTTTGCAACAGTATTTATGGCAAGCCTAGGTATATAGCCATATATCATGTCATATTCCTGATGTGCAATCCAACTACAGAGCTATGTAACTACTGATTTTTTCTTCATTTAGATGCCAAGTCAACTGAGATAATCAGTACCTTCAACACCCCTTGTTTCTCTTGGATGAATGCTTCACTATCAGAAGCCTTCTACTCCGAACTGGTGAATGTCCTAGGATATTAGATGTATAAATAAGGAATAAAAGTCATCGCGGAACAAGATTAAAAAGAAAATTAACACAGGATATCTTACTCAGTAATCCGAACAAATTCCAAACAACATTACATGATGACATGTAATGGATGAGTTCTTAATACAGAGAACCTCGTTTACCCAGATAAACCGGGACCAGGACCAAGACCAACTCGAGTTAATGAAAATCCGGTTTATCCTTAGAATGACGGAAAAATATACGCGTACAGCACCGAAATATTTTTAACCGCTTAGAAGATGGCCATTCAAATCCTGCACGGGCCGGCGACAGATACCCAATAAACATCACGAGATATTTCAATTGTTAAATGCTGTAAAAATGCTTAAATACAATTCGTATCTTCCGTATTTAATAAATAATTCTAGTGAAACAAAAACTAGTTAAGCAAATTAAAGGCAATATATAACTGTGGTATCATTAAACAGAGACGATATCCACAAGTCGCTGAAATTTCACTTTTTTGTTTCATGTAGCAAAAGCCTTTCCTTGCGTCAAACGCATCTAATTTGTGAGTCATTTTGTTTTGTGTACATACGAACAACATGTATATATTAGCTGGGTAGGCGAGTTCTCCGTTTCAAGCTTTTAGGTATCACTTTATGCTACCAGGTGATAATCATTGTACATGCCGTTTCTCACAGGCAAGAATAAAGAAACCTCTCTGTTAGCATTTGTATGTACCACTTAGAGTATTTCACAAACGAAGTTTGTAACCGTAGATTTATGTAGCAGTTTTCACGCAGTAATATAGATATTCGGACCCTCTCGGGGGTCAGTGTGATTTTTAATAGCAACTTATCGTTTGTAAAACAAGTCTTCTGTTACTACGCTAAACAACATATTTTTCTTTTTCAAAACTGGTCCGCCTGTCGCCCACTGGTGTGTCTACGAGAACTCCCGTACGAGGTAAAATAGGAGACTTGTCACACCCAGAGCTTGTAGCAATTAGTGAGTGATAAGTCTTCAATATGTTCCACACAGAAAAAGAAGCGGTTCTTCCGTCTCGTCACCGTGCAGGAACCAGAGTTTCGGCATGACCTCCTTGAGGAAGTTTGCCGATCCCAAAAGTCGCAAACGATGATGGGCCAAATGTGTCGTCTGTCCGGCTTCTTGCGTCGGAGCATCATCCGTCTTCAAGTTGGGAGTTCGTCACTTCCTTCTGTAATTAACTACCTGTCGAAACTGTGCTTCGTCGAGATCTGCGAAGATGTCGGACGAGCTGAGCCTAGTCTCCTACGTTTCCATTCTGGAGTGCGGATGAAACAGAACCTCTGTTTCATCGGTTGAAAAGTCTGAGTAACAATGAACCAGCAGTGTTCCTGGAGGGACCTGGTTTATTGGTTGTAACCACGTTTCGCCGTCATTTGTGCCCTCTTGGTGAGGCTGTTTAATCCTTGATACCCGAGCGGGGCTCACGCCAGGAAATGGAAAAGAGTAGTGGCGGTACTAAGTGTTGCCTTCTAGTGAGGATGTGGGAAGGAATGGATGTTGGGGGTGGACATATTGCTCTACTTCCTAGAGTAGCACAACCAAGTACATTTAAACTCTATTCACCTGCAAAGCAGTTCCCAGAAGACCGAACACGTATGAATGCCACGATTCCGCTTTAAACGTTTGTTGTGACCTTACGGTCTACTCTTCCTTTAATGGTCGGTGAGGATTATGCTAAAAGCACAACAGAAGCCAGCCAGGGGAACGCTCAAGATCAGATGGGTGTCAGGAGGCTGCGGAAGCTTGCATGCTGAGCAAACTGCAGGTGGTGTAAACGGAGAGGTCACCTTCCTTCTGCGTTCGCTCCATTCCCGCGCTTATAAACTGTTGCCTCATGCAACCGTATTAGTAAGCCAAGTAACAGACAGCCTTCCTGCAGCAATGACAGCGAACATCATTCTAGTGGCTTTCCTAGTAATGACACAGTAGGAAACAACTTATTTGTTTGCTTTCTTGTATGTGCACATATTCCTCACTTGTGGACATTTGAATGTGGTTTGGACAATTCGTTACTTAGAATTAAAACACATATAGGTTAATATTTGCGCCGCTGCTGGGACAAAGGTGTGAACACAGGCAGTGTATATATCCAAGAGGTCACGAAGTGAATAAGCGCTACTGTAAGCAAACAAAACACCATTTTCCGTAGCGCTCTTGCAACAAAAATGGATATGATTTGCGATAATCAAATTTAAATTCAATATTAAAATAATGGAACCTTTCTTAAATTGCATTTTATTAAGCTTAGTTTCAGTATGGGGTTCCAATGAAGACGATTCTACTTAGCAAATTTTACTACTTTAACAAATTTTACAATATTCATTCGATGGGTTTGATAATGGCTCGTTTGATAATCAACTTAGGCCATTGGTTGCTTCTTCTTTCCTCTGCTTTATCTATGAATTTCTCGGATACACCTTTCATTCTCTTTTACTGTATTTATTTTATTAACAGTTTATCTTTGTCTTTTTAGAAATTTACACACCGGAGTTCATTACAAATACACTTGCGGAAAAAAGTTAACTGTTTCTGCAAACAATGGCATAACACGTGGGTAATGAGGGATGTTAGTGTTGGTGAGGATGTGTCAAGGTCAGCAACAATAGCCAACACTAGACTTTTTATGACATCTGAGTTATCTTTGGATGCAAACACTGTGGTACCAAAACAATTCAGTGAGGAAGTCAAAGGACAATAAGGCATACAGCCATACCTGATGATGCCAATGTTCTCCTGCTGCACATCCAACAGCCATATCTGTGGGATTGAATTGTTTGCCTATGTGAAGCTGAGTGGACATTGACAAACTGCTACACATAATGGGCACAGTATATTATTGGGGCTAATTGAGTGTTCTTCAGTGGTCTGTGGAGCATTCCCACACCAAGAGACCAAGCTCGAAAGCCTATCTGCAAAAACAGTCAGGAAGGTGATCCGGGCATATTTAGCACCTGAAGTGTCAGCATGGACTATCGGAAACCTCGCAGCAAGACTCAAATCCTGTGTGGTTCTGCCAGTATACCTTACACCACAACAGACATGCACATCTCTGATGTGTAGAAAGGACAAGCTTGACAACAAAATTGTTCCATTTGTCCCACTGATAACAGTTGCTTGTGCCACAAAGTGCTACTCCTGGCTACATGGCAATAAATTTGAGCTTACCTTTTGTGTTTGTGTAGAAATGAAGATGTTTTATTTATGGTCGCTCTTTAACTGCTGTGGTTCTCAGCACCTCGTTCCATAGCGGCCGTGAAAGAATGGTTAATTTTGATCAGAGGCATTTTTATCAGGCTTGAGCTTCTTTAAAGTACCATAAGTTTACATGGGATCACCAACCTTTCTCACTTCCGGAATAAAAAAAAATCCTTTTCCTTCCGCGATGTAAAACCAGTGCCAGTTACATTCAGCAAGTTATTATTCTTGTTACTGCCTATTCGACAGAAAGGTGATATTCTGTTTCACAGGATAACAGGTATCCTCAAAGAGCTGCTGCAATACAAAAGCACTGTAGTGCATATATATATAAGCAATAGGGCAGCTGCCCTGGCCAGCACTGTGTCCTGACCTTTGTCTCACTAAACATAAGTGGGACATGACAAAGAGGTAACAGACTGGGTCTTCATGCTCAACCAAAACCACTTGAAATTGTGACAAGATACAGGATGCGCAGAACAGTCTGTCACAGAATGCCATCCATAACCTGTAAATTAGTATCTGTTATGAATTGCTGCTAGAGAGGAATAAAGTAAATATTGAGACTTTGTAATGTCTGCTTAAACTGAGGTGGTTTAGACTACAACATTTTTAATAAAAGAATTGTTAATATATCATCAGCTGTTGTCGACTAATGGATGTTGGTTTGGTGAACTCCTTGGAGGTGATAGGGGCATCTCTGTTGGTATCTTATGAACTTGAAGTTTGGGTTCTTTTCAAAGGTAGTGAGTTGTTGGTTTGATGAACTCCTTGGAGGTGATAGGGGCATCTCTGTCGGTATCTTGATGAACTTGAAGTTTGGGTTCTTTTCAAAGGTAGTGTCAAAATTGAACAATTTTCTTTCATATTTCTTTATGAAAATTTTTTCCCAAGTGGTTAATGCAGCTGCACCTTGGACACTTTTTAATAAGTGGATTTCTCAATCTATATCCTGATTCTCCTTCCAAAAACGGTACACTACCACCAATGTATCTATTTCTTTGTTCCTGATGTTCCTAAAATGCTCTTTAAGCCTAATGTTCAAATTTCTTTTAGTTTTTCCAATGTAATAGTTGTCTCAGCCTTTGCAGTTTATCCAGTACACACCTGATATTTTGTCTGTGGGTATCTCCTTTGTATTATGTGATTTCAAAAGGTGTTGTACACTAAATTTGTTCTGTGGGGTCTAAGTAATGTTGTTCTCTTTGAAGACTTTTTGGAAAAGGTGTGTAGCTCTGGGATGATATGTAAATGTTAATTAAATTTATATAAATTTATCAAATTGATAAATTCAAAAGACAACAAAGATGCAAACAAATAACTACCCTTTCCCCAATCAGCAATAAAACTACATACAGAAAATTTACATATCATCTCAGAGCTACACACTTTTTCCAAAAAATCTTCAAAGAGCACAATATTACTTTGGCACCACAGAACAAATTTAGTGTACAACACCTTTTGGAATCACGTAAAACAAAGGAGATACCTACAGACAAAAAATCGGGTATGTACTGGATAAACTGCAAAGGCTGAGACAACTTTTACATTGGAAAAACTAAAAGGAATTTGAACATTAGGCTTAAAGAGCATTTTAGGAACATCAGGAACAAAGAAATAAATAAATTGGTGGTAGCGTACCATTTTTGGAAGGAGAATCAGGATATAGAATGAGAAATCCACTTTTAAAAAGTGTCCAAGGTCCAGCTGCATTAACCTCTTGGGAAAAAATAGATAATCCATGAATTAAATAACATATCTTTTGGCATCTAGAGGAAGCCAACACAAACAGAAATTATATCAAGAACGATAGCTACAACCCTACACCCCACAAACATGCAGTTTTGTACAACTTAGCATATAGACTAGTCAACATCCCATTGAAAAAGAATGAATACAACAAAGAATATAACCACATGATTAATATAGCTGCAATTAATGGATACCGTAAACAATTAATAGAAAAGAAAATTTGGAAATTCAAGAAACAGAAACACATATTGGATACCACAAAATTAACAGAATCAAAAACCGAGACACAGTTCAGAAAATTCACATATCATCCCAGAGTGCATCATAAATTCAATAAGATATTCAAGAAGTACATCACCCCAGCCCCAATAAATAAGTTCAGTTTAAACAACTTATTATGCAACAACCTGAAAGACCCAGTACCTGAAAACAAGAAATCAGGGATATACAAAATTAATTGCTCAGACTGCAATAAGTTCTACATAGCAAAAACCAAAAGAAGTTTACATATTAGTCTACAAGGACATATGAGATGCATGAAATACAAACAAATAGAAAAATCAGCAATAGCTCACCATTTCTGGTCTACCAATCATGAAATTGTACCAAATATAAAACTATTAAAACCAGCCAGTAATGCAGCCGAACTCGATGTTTGGGAAAAGTTGCTAATTATAAAAAACAAACAGTATACTTTAAATTTCGAATTGCCACCTGAAAACTCTCTTTGGAAGTTCATCTCACAGACAACAAATCCTAGATAGTCCTAGAAAAATCCTAGATAGTCCTAGACTAGATCCTAGATAGTCATAGACAAGTCCTAGATAGTCGATGCCGACACAGACAACTAGCTCACTTCAAGTAACCACAGATCCAACCAGTCGGATAACTGCTGACAATGGGAACAAAACGTTCTCCGAAACATGTAATTTTTTTTAAAATTTTAATAATTTAAGTGATGTTTGTGTTTGAATTACCGACTCATTACTTTCAAATGTTAAATACATCACTGTTTCTAACCTTTTGCTTCAAATAATAAAGATACTACTTTATATGATGCTTGCACGTTTTAATTCTTTATTAAATTTATGCAAATCTTAATGGCATTACAGTTCTTATTTCTTGTTGTGCACGGTTTCTTTATTTTTCTTAAACACTTGTTAATTTTTCTTTCTTCATCTAGGTCTCTAAATCTGTTAGCTAGCATATTTGTGTATATTTTCTACTAGGATAACCTCTTTATAAGTTTTAGTTTTGTTCACCCCTTAATTTTTATATACAGAATGTTTCAAAATTCAGCCGAAAAACCTAAAGGGATTATAGTTCCTGAAGGTGTAATTTTGTGCAATAAATTTGAACCAGTATTCCACTGTTACCTTCCAAATGATACATTCAAGCATTTGCTGAAATGCCAAAACATGTATGTTTAGTGGTACTGTAAGAAACTCTCAAGCCAGCAAAACCATCTTCCAAGTTCAAGTCCCTAAAATACAGTTAAACCAGATAACCCAACCTTACCTAGACTTTATGGCTTATCCAAAATACACAAACCATCCATAACAATGAGACCTATAGTTAGCAGCATAAATTCACCAACATACAAACTTGCAAAGTGGCTAATACACAAATTCAACTCATTTCCAAAATTCGACAGCCTAAGCATCAAAAACACCTATGAACTTATAGAACACATTAAGGATACTGAACTAAAAGAAGAGGACACACTAGTCTCGTTTGATGTTAAACCACTGTTTCCCAGCATACCAGTTAATCAACTCCCACCATTGATAGAAAAATGGCTCAAATCACTTGGAATGGCATCACCTGAAATTTCAGATTACATCGAACTAACCAAATTATGCATAGAACAAAATTTCTTCCAGTTTCAAACAAAATAATTCCACCAAACTTCAGGGTTAGCAATGGGCAACCCCCTATCACCCTACCCTTCCTGGTCGATCTGTACATGAGTGCATTAGGATCAACAAAGGTTTCCCTTGGATGTTCAAACTCTGGCAACGATATGTAGATGACATCTTTGCAATAGTACAAAAAAAAAAAAAAAAAAAAAAAAAAAAAAAATCACTGATGACTTTTAAATATCCAAGAAAAAAGTTTCAAGTTCACTGTAAAAATAGAAAAAGATGAGTATTTAGCATTTTTGGATCTAAAAATAATGAGAAATAAAAACAGACTAAACTTTGGCATCTACAGAAAACCGACACAGACAACTACATAAAAGCCAATGGCTACAACCCAAGATCCCACAAACAGGCAATCTTCAATAGTTTAGCACACAGACTGGTAAACATCCCTCTCACAGCAGAAGAATACAAAACAGAATACAACAAAATAATTGAAATAGCACAAAAAAATAAGTTTCCCAAATCATTAGTAGACAAAAAAGTGAACTTAGCAAAAAAGAAGAAGCTAATAAAGGAAACCACAACCCTCTCAGCTACAGAAACTAATACGATTTTCAAAAAATTCACCTACCATCCATGGGCCTTTGATAAATTAAAAAAAGTCTTCAAAAAACAAAACATTCAACTAGCAGTCAACCATTTCTCCTTAAAAAACCTAATTTGCTCAAACATCAAAGATGCCATTCCATCTAACAAAAAATCTGGTATATATCAAATTGAATGCAGTGACTGTATTGGAAAAACCAAAAGAAATTTAGAAACAAGAGCAAAGGAACACTTTAGAAACATAAAATATAAACAATTAGAAAAATCAGCAGTTGCCACACATTTTTGGAGAAAAAAACAACATAAATCCAGAACCAAAACTACTAAAACATACATCAGGAAAACAAGAACTATCCACATGGGAACAAATCTTTATTTCAAAAAATAGGAACTAAGTATTCAATTTCGACATCCCCAAGAAAGATTTGTTCAACAATTTCCTTGAACCGCCACCAGAGGAGACCTATGACAAAATATCGTCAACTACACCAATGAGAACCAGTCGATGGCCGGCTGAGGATAGAGGCAAAGTCTCTGAAACATGTTCCGGAAAAATTTAGAAGTGTTATTTAGTGTCATTAATCGGCTTCCTTGAAATTTAATATTCCTGAGATTTGTATACTTATTTACATCCATGTGTGTACAAGCAGTTGGAACGCTTAGACATACCTTAGTTTCTGAACATCATGCAGATATTTTCAGTGCTATTTAAATGTAGAGAAAAGGAGCAATAAATGTTCCATTACATTTTTATAAGAAATAATCATAGAACGGTACAGTACATGCTTTTAAACAATGCAACATGGTCACCTCTGTAAAGCATTCTGATTATATATTATTCAGGGTGTTTCAAAATGACACCGAACGAACATATACGAGTCATGTTTTTTAAGTCAGTACCGTTTTGCAATTCTACCGCCGTAGCACTAGGGTCGGCATTTCGCGCATGCGCGCTGTTTACCTACATCTCTTGTCTACACACTGACACAATTACAGTCTGATTCTTCATTGTATACGTTGGTTACTGAGTGTTTAAGATGCCTCCGAAAATCGTGAGTCCTGCCGATTGTGAAGTATGGGCTGTTATACGATTTCTTAGTGCTAAAGGTGTAAAACCAATCGATATTCATCGTGAGATCTGTGAAGTTTACAGACAAAACATTATGAGTGATGGAATGGTAAGGAAATAGGTGAGAGCATTTAAAGATGGCCGCACAAATGTGCATGATGAACGGAGTGAGCGTCCTTTGGTCGTTACTGAAGATTTGGTGTGAAAAGGTGAGAGAAAACAGATGCTTTACAATTTCATCATTGTGCGACTATTTTCCTCAATATTCTCGTAGTGTTTTGTATCACATTGTGACCGAGAACTTGAAGTACCGGAAATTGTGTTCACGTTGGGTTCCGAAAATGTTGACAGATTTGCACAAAACCCAACGTTTGGGCAGTGCATTGATGTTCCTTGAGCGGTAGTAACACAATGAAGGTGAAGATTTTTTAGACCAAATTGTTACTGGTGACGAAACATGGGTGGCCTACGTCACACCAAAATCGAAACAATCCATGGAATGGCAACATTCATCATCACCCACAAAAGTGAAGTTTAAGCAAACAATTTCTGCCCGGAAAATCATGTGCACAGTTTTTTGGGACAGGAAAGGAGTATTGCTAGTGGAGTTTCTGCCTTGTAATGAGACAGTCAATGCAGCATCTTATTGTGACACATTGAACAATCTGCGCCATGCAATCCAGAACAAAAGACTTGGCAAGTTGAGTAAGGGTATCGTTTTGCTGCATGATAATGCCCGTCCACATATGGCTAATCAGGCCAAAGATCTCATCAAATCTTTTCAATGGGAAACTCTAGATCATCCTCCATACAGCCCTGATCTGGCTCCCAGCGACCACCATTTGTTCCTGCACTTGAAGAAACATCTGGGTGATCAGCGTCTTCAAGACGATAACAAAGTCAAAACAGTTGTGATACAGTGGTTAATACGTCAGGCGGCGGAATTTTATGAGGAGGGTATTCAAAAACTGGTGCCACGTTATAACAAGTGCCTCAATATTCATGGAAATTATGTAGAAAAGTAGATTAAGGTAAAGGCTTTCATGTAAAAATAAAATTATTGTGATATCTATGCATGTCTTTTAATTCCAAAACGGTACCGACTTAAAAAACATGCCTCGTGGAAGTAGTTCTCAGCTTCTATGTGACATATACATAGTTTTTACCAGCAATAGAGCCACATAAAAGAATGTTCCAGAATGAGTGTGGATTAGGCAGTGAGAGGAACGATGCGTGTCTCACGCTGTCGGAGTTCACAGGTATAGGTCACATGCCATGTCGCGTACTGTAGCTGTTTGTAAACATACCGGCATACTTCGCAGTAGCTTGCTACTATTAAGAATTTCTTTGGCTTATGAAACTGTAATAAAGCTATTGCTTATGAGTGTGTAACGTGTTACAAAATCCCATTATAGCAGTTCATGATGGCAAATAAGCTAGTGGACATAAGAAAATTACACCTTTCAGAAGGAAGTTAATGTTAGTGAGATTGAGGATGGAAGCATTAAATGATGAACAGAACAGAAAACATCAAAGAATTGTACATAAATTAACCAAAACTAAATGGCTTATACAATGAGACGAGCATTTTATTTCATGTGTTTGATAATACTAAATAAAGTATTTGTAACTGAAGAGGAAACTGTTGATATTTACCGTAAGTGGTTGAAAGTATTGTGCAATTAAAATCATAACAAAATGCTCTGGAGTTAAATATTATCATTGATAATAACTAGTTTTACAATTCATATTTTTAATAAAACTAATCGTGCGTTCATTGAACTCCCTTCAGCTCCTCCATCCATCAAACCCATATCTGTCATTTCGGCATCCGTATAGCACTCCATATTACTTGGATTTGTTATCTAAGTATGCGCAAAATTGTCCCTATTAGGACGGAATGTTTAGTTTTACACTGAAGAGCAACCTTGCAACTGTCCGAGTAATTAGTCGACTTTTTCACAAATAACTGCCCTTTGCCCCATTACCTGAAAGGTAGGCTAGGGCAACTGATAAAGAGCAAGGAGCAATGTTTTTCGTTTTCATGGCTGGTGAATCCCTATAACTTTTGAGGTTTGCACACCAGTGGTTCCTGCACTGCCTAATCACAAAATCATGTAATATTTAATGCTGCATAGAATTATACCTAACAAACTTCGAAGCTGTGACACCGACATTTGGACTACTTAAGTTATAAATTACAAAATATCTATATTTGTTCAGTGTCATTTTGAGACAACCTGTATAACATTAAAGAATCTTATGTTGTTCATCGCTCTTCAGAATTCATGCATTTGATTTGATTACATTCGATAGTGGTAATAACAAATGGAGCAGTGAAATATTCTACACCTTTATAATCAACTATCTGAAAACACTGAGCCACACAGTATACTTTTTGGCAACACAGTAAATGCTCGCATATATTGAGGTAGTGTCAGTGGCATACTGGCTCAAATTAATTGCATAAAAATATTTGATTTGGAAACTTAACTGTCCTACCTCAAATCGTTTATCCATAACCCCCTACAGTACTTTGCTCAAATTCTGAAACACCTGTAAAGTTACTACTATACTAGTTTTCAGGTTTGTTGGAATCTCTTTGGTTTCCTTTATGTCTAATCCTTTTCACTTTATGCCATATACCTTCCAAAATATCCCCTGGTATACCATCCCAACCAAACAACCTTCCCTTCTGTGAATCCAACGTACAATTTGTTTCTAACATTTTTGACTCATACTTGTCTTGTGTATCTTTAATTTACTATATTTATTCTCTATCTCATGAAACATTTCAGCTGTTCTCCTGGCTTGATCTTGTTTTTCATATATAAAATCTTGTTATTCTCCTTCCTATTTCCTCTAGTTTCTGACTTCACTTTTCGTCTCCTTTATTTTACACATTAAACCTTCCTATCATTCTCTTTTCTCTGTTAGGCAATTATACCAATATGCTGCTGACCAATTAATTTTTCCTCCCCAGATTACCTTCCTTTCTCATCAAATCTTTACATATTCTTTTAGCTATTCTACATTACCGAACCAGTCTCATCCCTAGTTTGCCACGAATTCCTAACAGTATCTCCATAGCTGTCCTCACAACCATATACGCTAATAATTCTAATGCTTTTTTGTTTTCTTCTGTTGTGATTTCTGCTCTAATCCTCTTTCTACTGACTTACTAACTTTATAGAGTTTATTTCTCTTACAAAGAATCACCATTTCCTTCCATTTAAGACATTAAACTTTGTCCCTTGTTATAATTTTTCTTGCCCTGCTATTCATGTTTAAAATTAAAGGCAGAAGTCCACTGTCCACCATTGCATTCCACCTTTTTACAATGTCCAGCAAACCAAACGAATGAATGCTGAACAGGAATGTACAAATTAAATTAATTGGGAGTCGATTAATAACACAAAACAACATCAAAACATCACTCATAAAAGTGAGTGTTGTTTTGTGTTATTAATCGACTCCCAATTAATTTAATTTATACAACAACACTGTTTTCAACACTTCCATGAAAGGAATGTACAACTTAAGATACACAAAATATGCAATTAAGTTTAAAGAAATTAGGATGGAAAAGCATTTAAAATAGAAAATGGTGAACATTGTTAAAGAGTTAAATAGATATAACAATGTATCCAACTTAGCAAAGGCAATTTCAGGTATAATGGAAAATGACTAAGGATATGAAGCATCCGTTTCTTTAAATAAAAGTTTCTAAACAATTCAATCCAAAAAATGTAAAGATTACCATTGTCAGCATTTTGAAGAAAAAAAAACATCTACACATAAAGTAATACATTTATATTAAGGGTTGGAAAAGCTCTGGATGATAAGGCTGCGCCGTGGCTCAGTGGTTAGACTGCTTGGCTCTCACCAAGGCAGCCAGGGTTCGATCCCAGGTGACCGCAAAGTGAGATTTGTGGTAGACAACATGGCGCTGGGGCAGGTTTTCTCTGGGATCTCCGGTTTCCCCCGCTATCTCATTCCACCGGTTCTCCATCTTCATCTCATGTATCATCAGTGTCATCGCCTGCGGTGCCGTATGTAGTAAAAGCGGGCATTAAACACTACACATTTCATTTCTGGATGATAAAATCTGATGCTGTTGCATCCCCACTTTCTGTACTCTTGTACAAACTATTCTTATAAATGCTTATACCTTTATCTACTTCAGCCGAGACAAATATTTACAGAAATTAATTTTATGGTAGATGTAAGGGGGATTTGGGAAAACAGGAGACTTTCAACAATAGTCTATCTTTTAGGAATTGATGTTCTGTGATGCATTTGAAGGCCCATTCTCCTTGCATGGCCAAGGTGAGGTGGGAATAAAGATAAATATATCTAAAACATATATTCTCATCTTTTATGATAGTTCTGTTGGCCAACTCAACAGGATTTCCTACAGAAGTGCTGAGGCTTTCACGGTAGGCATTGTCAAATACATTGTATACATCTTCCGGACTTGTAGGCCGTGGTCCAGTAGGTTTAACTTCCGACGTTTCACCGAAAACTGCATCCAGCATCGATCAGTTACCAAACTCGTGAGCTCCTGAGTCCAAAGACCGGAGCGCTGTCTTCCAGTGCACTATATGTAGCCATGCATAAAGGGAGGGCATGTCCTGTAGGGTGAGCATGGCAGCTATTGGTGTCTATCGGCAAGTGGGACGTCTCTGAACCTTGCATAAAAGAGAGGGCTTCCCATTCCTCTGGTTTTCTTCTCACTCTTTTCAGAGCCAGGATCCATGCTTGACTTATCTGTTATCTCTCTTCCTTACGATGAAGGTGTTTTTATGTTTGAAAATTTCTATCGCTTCCTGAGTCAAGCAAGCCTGGTAGTGGCTTGTCCTCGAGACACTGTCGTGTCTGTAATTTATGTCGTGGCCAAATAATAGTGTGTGTTCTGCCACTGCTGACTTGTTTGTCTGCAAATGCTGAGCACCATTTATTTACCATACATCCAGAAAGTAACAGACCAAATAGGGAAACTACTGCAGCCATACAACATAAGGACTATTTACAGGCCAACAAAGAAAATAGGACTTACTAACTCGCTATTAAGGATAAAAGAATCCACATTGCGCAGCCGGCGCTTACAAAATACCATGTAGCTGTGGACAAGTTAGGCACCACCATGCGGAGTATTAGAACCCGACTAAAAGGACATGAAAGACAGCCAGTTAGGGCAAGCAGACAAGTCAGCAGTGGCAGAACACTTATTATTTGGCCTAAGGCCTAAGTAAAGTTGTCAATCAGAAATGTTTAACCTTCAACAAAACTTCTACATTCTCTTGTAGATGAGAGAGAGAATGGGTGCAACATTACAGCTTATCTCAAATACATGTACAGCGCTTTTTAAATTCATGGTAATATAAGCACTAGCTGTTTACTTAAAACAAACTAAATGTTTAATTGACGTGCAATTTTATGAACCTGTTAAGATAAATTATAAATTAAGCCAAATAGTTTAACATTTAATATGGCAGACCGCCATTCAAAATGAAAAATAACTTTTCAGTAAGAAGTTTGATATATAATCTTACTTTGCAACTAAATGGGGCTGGGAGACATGCTAGGTTATAAAAAAGATTGTTCTGAAATGATGGCTATTTGTAAAGAAAAATAAATTTAACAATTTAATATTACATCATGAAAGGCTACCATACACAACAAAAAATAAGGTTGGCAGTAACAAAGCTTTTCAACAGTTTAGATATATTTACTATATTTCCATACTAAAACTCTATGTACACTCCTGGGCACTTAAGATTTTCATATATATTTAACAGTGCTAAGCCAGGAAAGGAGGAAATACGACATACAGTGAGAGAACTAGAGCATATGAAATTGTTACAGATGAATTTACATATTTTGGAGAGCAAGAGAGAAGACAGTCCTGCGCCGTGGCGTAGCGGGCTAAGGCAGCATGCCTTGGTCCCTGGTCACGGAAAGCGGCCCGGGCTCGATCCCACCCATGTGGTGGGGATTTTAGGTCCCGGGTATAGGACCGGTGCCCACTCAGCATCATGAGGAAAGTGAGGAGCTTAAGCAAGGTAAGCGGCCCTGGTCATGAAAACCAACATTCCGGCTGGGGGATGCCGAGATGCTGACCACATCTCCTCCCCGTATAGGTTGGATGATCGCCCACCTCTGCCTTGCGTAAGTGGGCGTGAGGCCGGCAGTCGGGTTGGAAGGCCTTGGCCCTCTAAGGGCTGTTGCGCCATGGGTTATTTATTATAAGAGAGAAGACAGAGTAATAAATGAAGATGGTTGATTAGAGGTTCTCGGGTTACCAGCCATACTATATTAAGAAGTTGTTCTAGCTTTCTGCCATTCTAGTTCTAAAGCCTTCTTTAGGAAGTAGCAAGTCCATTCACAGCAAACTGGATGCGACCCCCACACACACAAAAAACTTGATTACAGATTACCTTCTTGCCTGTTCAATCAAGCAGAAGCCATAACCGTAATGAACTCATGGGAACACTCACAAATACTATGCAAAATGAGAAAACATTTTGTCAGCCATTCACACCAACAGTCAAGCCACTCTTACCTCATTAAAAAACTCGCTTCATAATCCCACACTAGTACAAGTACAAAACAAGATCTGACAACTATCTGAGCTCAGCTGGACTATCCACTTCAAAAGGGCTAAAAATGAAACAGCAGACATCCTTGTCAAGGAAGCAGCACAGGATGACCAACCTACAGTATGATGAAATATCTTTCACAACACTTGCCTCAAAATTCAGAAATGCAAGCTTAGGGAAGTGGCAGAAACAGTGAGAAAGTACATCTAAAGGTGCACAGTGCTGAACATTTTTTCAAAACATAGTACAAAGGCAAACTCAAAATCTCAATATCACTTCAAATAACAGCAATAATCATGGGACATAGGAAAACCAGATCCTACATCTATACATTCAAAATAGCAGTGCCCAGGATATCCCTGCAGCCTTGGAGAACAAACAATTGAACATCTATCGAGATTCAACTGTATTGGAACACCACAGTGAAGCGAAAAATTATTAAATTTTAGATGAGTCGCATTTTTTACACATCTGCTTCACTTTCGTACCTATTTTGAGGACATGTTTCGCAAATCTTTGTTTGCATCTACGGCTCTTGTGCGACTGACGCTAGATCCAGCGGTGTGGGCAATTCTGGGGTTGTTGCTGCCATCTGTTGATTTAGTGATGAACTGAAATGTGGGATTCTCTTCTAGCGGGATTTCAAAGTTCATTAGTTGGTTTTTATGTTTTTCTATGTATATTCTCTCCCATATTGAGTTCACTATGTTTTTGTACGTATTTTAGTAATTCGGTGCTACCTTCAATTTCATGATTTTCAGACCAGAAATGAGCTGCTATTGCGGACTTATCAATATTTTTGTATCTTAAGTGCCTGAAGTGTTCTTTCTTTCTAGTGCCTATGTTCCTTTTTGTCCTTCCTATGTAAATTTTTTCACAGTCTTTACACTTAATTTTGTAAATGCCTGACTGTTCCTCTGGTTTTATCTTATCAGTATTATTACTGTGAAGTAGGTTTTTAATGTTGTAATTGTTTTTTGGTGCCAATGTTATATTGTATTTCTTGAATATTTTTTGGAACTTTTTTGTGGCCCAGGGGTGGTAAGTAAATTTAGCAAATCTAGTTTCTTGTTTTATTGGTGTGAGAGCTGTGATCTGTTTTAATTTCTTTTGAAGTTTGAATAATTTTAGTTTTTTATCTACAAGGTTTTTTCCATATCCATTTTTAATTGCAGTTTTTAAGATTTGATGGTATTCGTTTTGGTACTCTTGCTGGCTGAGAGGTAGATTTACTAATCTGTGTGTCAGATTGTTGATGGTTGCATGTTTGTGTGGAATTGGGTTGAAACTATTTGCTTTGATGTAATTATCTGTGAGTGTTGCTTTTCTATGAATGATAATTCTAGTTTTTCATTGCCTTTTTTGATTTTAAGGTCTAAAAAAGGTAGAGTAGAGTCCTCTTCAGTTTCTACTGTGAATTGTATGCTGGGTTCTTGCAGGTTGAGTAGTTTCAAAGCATCATCTATTAGTTTGTAGGGCACTATTGCAAAGATGTCGTCTACGTATCTGTACCATGTTTTAAACATATGAGGGAAGTTACTTTCTTGGAAGTGTTGAAAACAGTGTTGTTATGATAAATTAACTTTAAAGAGAGTCGATTAAAGACACTAGACAACACTTTTAAATTTTTCCGGAACTAGTTTCAGAGGCTTTGCCTCTATCATCGGCTGGCTCTCGACTGATTCTCGTTGGTGTAGCTGACGATACCTTGTCACAGGTCTCCTCTGGTGGCGGCTCAAGGAACTTGCTGAACAAATCCTTCTGGGGGATGTCGAAATTGAATACTTTGTTCCTATTTTTTGAAATGAAGATTTGTTCCCATGTGGATAGTTCTTGTTTTCCTGATGTATGTTTCAGTAGTTTTGGTTCTGGATTTATGTTGTGGTTTTTTTCCCAAAAATGTGTGGCAACTGCTGATTTTTCTAATTGTTTATATTTTATGTTTCTAAAGTGTTCCTTTGCTCTTGTTTCTAAACTTCTTTTGGTTTTTCCAATATAAATTTGACTACAGTCATTGCATTCAATTTGATATATACCAGATTTTTTGTTTGATGGAATAGCATCTTTGATGTTTGAGCAAATTAGGTTTTTTAAGGAGAAATGGTTGACTGGTGCTAGTTGAATATTTTGTTTTTTGAAGACTTTTTTGAATTTATCATAGGCCCATGGATGGTAAGTGAATTTTTTGAAAATCATATTAGTTTCTGTAGATGAGAGAGTTGTGGTTTCCTTTAGTAGCTTCTTCTTTTTTGCTAAGCTCACTTTTTTGTCCACTAATGATTTGGGAAAGTTATTTTTTTGTGCTATATCAATTATTTTGTTGTATTCTGTTTTGTATTCTTCTGCTGTGAGAGGGATGTTTACCAGTCTGCGTGCTAAACTATTGAAGATTGCCTGTTTGTGGGATCTTGGGTTGTAGCCATTAGCTTTTATGTAGTTGTCTGTCTGTGTTGGTTTTCTGTAAATGCCAAAGTTTAGTCTGTTTTTATTCCTCATTATTTTTAGATCCAAAAATGGTAAATGCTCGTCTTTTTCTATTTCTACAGTGAATTTGATGCTTTTTTCTTGGATATTTAAAAGTTTTAGTGCATCACTGATGTGTTTTTTTGGTACTATTGCAAAGATGTCATCTACATATCATTGTCAGAGTTTGAACATCCAAGGGAAACCTTTGTTGATCCTTATTTCTAATGCACTCATGTACAGATCGGCCAGGAAAGTTGATAGTGGGTTGCCCATTGCTAACCCTGAAGTTTGGTGATAATATTTTGTTTGAAACTGGAAGAAATTTTGTTCTATGCATAATTTGGTTAGTTCAATGTAGTCTGAAATTTCAGATGATGCCATTCCAAGTGATTTGAGCCATTTTTCTATCAAATCACTTGGAATGGCATCATCTGAAATTTCAGACTACATTGAACTAACCAAATTATGCATAGAACAAAATTTCTTCCAGTTTCAAACAAAATATTATCACCAAACTTCAGGGTTAGCAATGGGCAACCCACTATCACCCTTCCTGGCCGATCTGTACATGAGTGCATTAGAAATAAGGATCAACAAAGGTTTCCCTTGGATGTTCAAACTCTGGCAACGATATGTAGATGACATCTTTGCAATAGTACCAAAAAAACACATCAGTGATGCACTAAAACTTTTAAATATCCAAGAAAAAAGCATCAAATTCACTGTAGAAATAGAAAAAGACGAGCATTTACCATTTTTGGATCTAAAAATAATGAGGAATAAAAACAGACTAAACTTTGGCATTTACAGAAAACCAACACAGACAGACAACTACATAAAAGCTAATGGCTACAACCCAAGATCCCACAAACAGGCAATCTTCAATAGTTTAGCACACAGACTGGTAAACATCCCTCTCACAGCAGAAGAATACAAAACAGAATACAACAAAATAATTGATATAGCACAAAAAAATAACTTTCCCAAATCATTAGTGGACAAAAAAGTGAGCTTAGCAAAAAAGAAGAAGTTACTAAAGGAAACCACAACTCTCTCATCTACAGAAACTAATATGATTTTCAAAAAATTCACTTACCATCCATGGACCTATGATAAATTCAAAAAAGTCTTCAAAAAACAAAATATTCAACTAGCACCAGTCAACCATTTCTCCTTAAAAAACCTAATTTGCTCAAACATCAAAGATGCTATTCCATCAAACAAAAAATCTGGTATATATCAAATTGAATGCAATGACTGTAGTCAAATTTATATTGGAAAAACAAAAAGAAATTTAGAAACAAGAGCAAAGGAACACTTTAGAAACATAAAATATAAACAATTAGAAAAATCAGCAGTTGCCACACATTTTTGGGAAAAAAACCACAACATAAATCCAGAACCAAAACTACTGAAACATACATCAGGAAAACAAGAACTATCCACATGGGAACAAATCTTCATTTCAAAAAATAGGAACAAAGTATTCAATTTCGACATCCCCCAGAAGGATTTGTTCAGCAAGTTCCTTGAGCCGCCACCAGAGGAGACCTGTGACAAGGTATCGTCAGCTACACCAACGAGAATCAGTCGAGAGCCGGCCGATGATAGAGGCAAAGCCTCTGAAACTAGTTCCGGAAAAATTTAAAAGTAAGTGTTGTCTAGTGTCTTTAATCGACTCTCTTTAAAGTTAATTTATCATAACAACACTGTTTTCAACACTTCCAAGAAAGTAACTTCCCTCATATGTTTAAAACATGGTACAGATACGTAGACGACATCTTTGCAATAGTGCCCTACAAACTAATAGATGATGCTTTGAAACTACTCAACCTGCAAGAACCCAGCATACAATTCACAGTAGAAACTGAAGAGGACTGTACTCTACCTTTTTTAGACCTTAAAATCAAAAAAGGCAATGAAAAACTAGAATTATCATTCATAGAAAAGCAACACACACAGATAATTACATCAAAGCAAATAGTTTCAACCCAATTCCACACAAACATGCAACCATCAACAGTCTGACACACAGATTAGTAAATCTACCTCTCAGCCAGCAAGAATATCAAAACGAATACCATCAAATCTTAAAAACTGCAATTAAAAATGGATATGGAAAAAACCTTGTAGATAAAAAACTAAAATTATTCAAACTTCAAAAGAAATTAAAACAGATCACAGCTCTCACACCAATAAAACAAGAAACTAGATTTGCTAAATTTACTTACCAACCCTGGGCCACAAAAAAGTTCCAAAAAATATTCAAGAAATACAATATAACATTGGCACCAAAAAACAATTACAACATTAAAAACCTACTTCACAGTAATAATACTGATAAGATAAAACCAGAGGAAAAGTCAGGCATTTACAAAATTAAGTGTAAAGACTGTGAAAAAATTTACATAGGAAGGACAAAAAGGAACATAGGCACTAGAAAGAAAGAACACTTCAGGCACTTAAGATACAAAAATATTGATAAGTCCGCAATAGCAGCTCATTTCTGGTCTGAAAATCATGAAATTGAAGATAGCACAGAATTACTAAAATACGTACAAAAACATAGTGAACTCGTCATATGGGAGAGGATATACATAGAAAAACATAAAAACCAACTAATGAACTTTGAAATCCCGCTAGAAGAGAATCCCACATTTCAGTTCATCACTAAATCAACAGATGGCAGCAACAACCCCAGAATTACCCACACCGCTGGATCTAGCGTCAGTCGCACAAGAACCGTAGATGCAAACGAAGATTTGCGAAACATGTCCTCAAAATAGGTACGAAAGTGAAGCAGATGTGTAAAAAATTCGACTCATCTAAAATTTAATAATTGAACATCTAATTCACAACTGCAAATTAGTGCAACATACATCTTTAAAGCAAGGGATATTTGCAGCTGGAGGGACTTGGCCAATAAGCTACACCTTCTTAATAACATTATACACAAAGGATTTTTGTATATTTATTAATGAAATAGACTTTGGAAAACTGTAATAAGAAATGCGTAACACATAAAATGGTTTAAACATATAAAAGTAACCTCAAACATTATGTTAATATTGAAAATAATGCATTGCAATGTAAACATGTGAGATGTTTAAGATATTATTAATGTTGTAGTTATCATCATAAGCTATATTTTTAACGTTTAGAATTGTATAGTGAAAGAAACAAAAATTTGTAACAAAGGAAAATGAAAAACATATTACCCTGTATTGGGGCATGTTGCAAACAAAATAAAATAATAAACTACAACACACACTCCAATTGGAGGAGTAGGCTAAGTAGGTGAAAGAATGGGAGGTGCACACCCTCTGACTGATCTGGAAGAGAAGTGGCAATAGGCCATTGTATCTCTTAAAATTATTTAACTCTAATTTAAATTAACTCTTATGATGCATAGAGTCAACATGAAAAATTCAATGCCATGGCCGGGATTTAAACCACGGATCTCTGTCTATCAAAAACCTTAACATATATACGGCCAGTATGAAGAAATGATTAATTTCCATCTATTAACTTAAAATAATCTTATGATGCATGTTCGAGATCTCAGGAAACAAACCAGGTGAAAAGACGATTAGAAATCGATGTTTCGGGAGCGTACATCTCTCCCATCATCGGGGTATTTTAAGAAACGTTATAACCAAAAATGTATCACAGGATATAACAGATATATCAACATTTTTGATATTTGATATATCCTGGTTTGTTTCCCGAGAAGATCTTGAACAAATTCATCAGGAAAGCTTCAGGTCTTGTCTTATGATGCATGTTAAGAAATTGGTTACTAAGTTATAATACTGTGACTTCCTCAAATGAAATGAAATAGTTGATACTGTACTCGAAAATTGCATTGGTGTTCCACATATTTCTCTGCAATCATATGACATGTCTGCTCTACACATTTCTTCCGACACTGGCAAGAAGTTTTGTAGACACCAGATGTTTTAAAACAAAGACTAAGGTTTTTAGTTAAGATAAAAATGGTTTATAATTTAAATGGAGAAGGCATACAAAACTGACCTATATGAGACATGCTGAGGTGATACCAGCTTCCAGTAAAAGTAAATATCACAATTATCTTTTTGAAAATCTTTAATTGGAAACACTTAGGATTATAATTTCAAGTTATAACTCATTTTTTTGCTGGTTTCTTTCCAGCTCCCTTTTTAGTTCCCTTTGTCTTCTTCTCTTCAGCCCTCTTGGCCTTATCCTTTGCAACCTGCTTCTTGAGACGGTAGAAAGCAACTGTGCGAATCTTGTTTCTTATTTGTCTGGCCTTTCTAAGTTTGAATCTATCGAAGTCTGTCATACTTCGACGCTGAAAAAAGACAAAATGTTATTTTCAGGATGGGACTGAAGAATATACCATTCAGAAATGCATAAACAAATTGTGAAATTGTTGCTGTGAATAAAAAAATACACCAGATCTTTCAAAATTCATTGCACTGTATTCTTTTAAAACCAATAATTATTCAATGACTTGATTATAAGTGAATTTGCAAACTGGGTACACTAACATTAATCAAGTCTAACTACCTAGTCATATAATACTGCTACAAGCTTTTGAGGCACACTGTACTATCAGATAATAAAGCATTCTTGTGCTGTCTTCTACCCTGGTTTATTATGAGCTTAGTTGCAAAACTAGTTATACCAGTACTATGGGAATACTATGAAAATTATGTTGCTGTGATAGCTTTACCTAAGGTAAAAAAATTTCAAATACACTTTTGTAAAATGAAAAAAGGAAGAAGAAAAAATGAGGGTTAAATTTTTAACATCAGTACAATATTAAAACAGTATAGCAATTCATAGAAACTGATTCTGTTATAATTGCTCCAGGAAGGGTCATCACCAAACTGTCTGGATTTCAACAGCGAAAAAATCAGTGGTAGCACATACACAGTGTTTATTTTTATTCGTTACTTCCCATCCTCTGATTGGGCAAGAATGACGCCATAGTTGACTGGCGAGTCTATCTTGAAATTATAGTGCCCTCTACGGAGAAGAAGCGGTAATGTTAATGGTAACTAACCACAATGCTCTGAGTGCGCTGATAAGTAACACAACCGGCCTTGCCTTTCACCCCTCTTTAAAGTAATCATGATTATCATTCCAGTACATAAAGTGGCACGTTTGTACTCTAAAGGTGGATATGTAGACAGAGCACCACATCTTCAAGGTTGAATGCTTTCGTATTGGCATTAAATTAGTGCGACATATAAATATATTTTCAACCACTGCATAGAGGAGTTTATGCAATGCTATCCGGCATTCAGAGAAGTCCCTTGGAGCGTAATGTTGTCAAAAGCATCCGGGTAACGTCAAATTGACATACAAACGTCTTACGTTTAATCAATATATAATATAAATCTTTTGTCATTCTCATGCTTATTTAAAATGTCTTTCTTAATGTTGGTATCCTTATGTCTTTTAAAACCAATAGGTGGACGAAACATTTACAAGATCAGTTACTCGCAAAATGAGAAATACTTGACGCTATAAAGTGACAGTCCAAATTTAGAAGTAATAAACGTAAGTAAATATTATAAATATATAATATAAATAATCTGTTTCTTGCCCGCCTCTGTGGTATGAGGTAGTGTGTGTACCTCACACTCAAAGAGGTCGCAAGTTTGAATCTTGCTAAGGATGAGTTACCTGGATAAGGTTTTTTTCCACGGTTTTCCCTTATCCTACGAAGATGAATGTTGGGTAACTGAGCTCTAGGGACCCTGGACTCATTTGAGTAACAGCATCCGTTTCATTCATTCACTGTTCGATATGAAGTGCACTGTTGAAAGGACAAAAAAAAAATCTGTTTCTTTACTAAAATGTTTTGAAACTAATATTGTTATTAATATGATATTCCTTTATTAAATTATATTAAGTTATACATCTTCACAGAAAAACACCAAACTGCAGGTTATTGTTTGCATTTATCCGTCATTTAGTGTTCATATTAAAACAAACTACAAGTTATTGTATCTATGCACCAGGGGAAATTATGCACCTTTATATTACGCGGGCAGGACCCACCCCTCAAATAGTATATTAACCTGCCGGCAGAGGGAGGCCTCAAAGCTGCTGTCAGCAGATCAATTATGATCGCAAGCTGCTAGGGGAATTGTATATAAACTCACTCCATCAGCGATGCTAATGATGTCAAATTTTGTGCGGTAAAATCACAGATAAAAATGAATACTGTGTATTTGTTGAAATTCAGTCCAAAAGCAAACAGTGATTGCTCATGTGCCATAAAAGATCTATGTGTATGCATCTTACACTAAGGAATCCGGAAAAAATCTCAGAACTTCACCAGTGATATCTAAGAGCTGTTGCACTGTGAACAGCAGCTGTCAAGGAGTGACACTGCTGCAAACCCCAGATTGTCACTACATGCTTAAACTTCAACAAGGGCAGGTACAAGATTAAAACAACTTGGGCTGTCCTCAACCTGCCAACACATGCTCCCTCCAAAAGCTCAGATGCCCCCATTATCCTTGCTCAGTAAAGGTTTGGTAGTGGATGAGGTACTTTGGGATACCAGATTCATTTATGTGAAAAGGGGATTAAAACTAGTGCCAAACTTCTTGAAACCATAGTACAGGATTCCATTATGAACAATTTAAGTGAAACATTATTTCAAAGGTAACTGGATTTTCCAGTAAGATTCTGCTGCAGCCCACAAGACAAGGTCAACTTAAGAATGACTTGAGCATAATGTTTCTGACTTCATTTAATTTGCAGATCCAGCAATCCAGATCTGAAACCATTGGACTATGAATTGTGATCAGTGCCTGAGGAGATTATCAGCAAAATGAGACATTCCTCACCAAAAATCTTAAGCATTCCTCTGGATGTCCCATGATGCTTCAATAGATGTGTGACCAAAGTCTCAGAGCCCATGTGAGTGCAACAGGAAATTAGTTTGAAAACTTATGACCTAATACGTAAAAAAAAAAAAATAAGCTAATAACAGTGAAGCAATAGAAATATTACAATAAAATATAATTTGTAAATTCTTAAAGATAAGTTTACAACATAATTTATTGTAATATTTACCAACTTGAATGAATGTGTAGTGTTTAATGGCAGCTTTTACTACATGTGGCACCGCATGAGGTGACACTGATGATATATGAAATGAAGATGGAGCACCAGTGGAATGAGATGGCGGGGGAAACTGGAGATCCCTGAGAAAACCCATCCCAGAGCTGTGCAAATCTCACTTTGCGGTCACCTGGGATTGAACCTGGGCCACTCTGGAGAGAGCCCAGCAGTCTAACCACTGAGCCATGGCACGGCCTACTGACTTGACGGATAATAATGCAACCTGAAGACAAATTTATAATTTAATTTAAATGCACTTTCTCCCAAGCCTAAAAAGGCCATTACGGTGATTTTATGCTAATATAAAATGCAGTACATAACATGTCAGATGTGAAATGCACTTACAATGCTATAACTTTAATGGTGGATGCTATACTGAAATTAAAGTGTGCCAAAATGTGTTATCAATGATTAAGAATCAAGCAGACTGACAAAAATATGGTTTGGTGCAGATCTCCTGGTTTCCGTCAAGTTGCACTTACCCATTGAGCTACCATGGCCAACATACCAGCCTGACATTAAACTCTCCAACTGACTTATATATATATATATCCTGTAAACCACTAGGGGCTCTCATTCGAGATGCACCATTTGTGGCAACTTACTATCGTAAGCATTTGAATCCCAGGCTTTGTCATTTAATTCTTTTATTATTAAAGTTAATTGATGGAAATTTATCATTTCTTCATACTAGCAATATATAGGCTAAGGTTTTTGATAGAGCCAACATGAAAAATTCAATGCCATGGCCAGGATTTGAACCACGGATCTCCTGGTTTCCGCCCAGTGGCTCTTACCCATTGAGCTACCATGGCCAACGTGCTGTCCTGACATTAAATTCTCCAATGACTCCTGGTAAACCACTAGGGGCTCTCGTATCCGAGATACACCAAGAATTTTTCATGTTGACTATCAAAAACCCTATGTTGTATATGGCTAGCGTGAAGAAATGATTTCCATCAATTATCCCAAAATGTAGCTTTGAAAGTTCCAACACTTACCATCATAAAATCTTGGGTAATTAACTATTTCTGTTGGATTCTAATTTAATGTATTGTTCATAAATTATTCTCCTGAGTGCTTTGGAAAAGTACAAATTGCTTTACAAGTTCATACTTTTGCAGGTATTCAAATTGCTTACGATACAAGTCCATTCTTGTATTAGGAATGGCATTCTTAAATGGCAAATATAGCAAATACACATACTGCTTGGTTTTTTTGTAGCCATTTTGTTAGGTATATTAAATGCCTTAATTTTGGGTATGTCAACATTATGTTAATATCAAGTTTGTGTTCAATGGACAGTTTTCATTAACTTCAGTATTATATCAGTTAAACAGTAAGTTTAACTTTGTTTGATGAAATGGCCTTTTGTAGCACATAAACAAGGTATCATCTATATATACACAATATTATATTAGGCTCATTGGTTTTATGAAAAAGTATGTCATTTTGGAGTTTTTCTGCTTAAGCTCTGTAGCTCAGAAAAGTTATATCACACATAAGACCACCAAGGACATCATTAAGCAGTACAAATCTTAATGCTATAAGGAAGATGACAGAAAACTCGAAAAAAGCCTGAAATATGCAAGAATATACATACAAGACATTTTTTTCAATAAGCTATTTTTCTTCGTACAGAAAAATTATACCTAACATATGGGATGTTTCATGAAATACAGGGTGTGGCAGAACCTACTAAGGAGTTTCTATTGATTACAGCAGGAGCTGTGGTGAGGGTAGGCAGTTGCACGTGGCCTGTCTTCATTCAGTAGTTAACCCTATTTCAGTTGCCAACATCGTCTGGACCGGTGCAAAAGGTGGTTTTGCCATTCTCGCTTAATATGAACACAACAGATCTGTGATCGCTACACAATGAGCTTTTCGGCAACAGTTCAACATTTCATGCAACAATGCCATTCCTAATGCAAACAATTCGGTCCTGGGTTCGGCAGTTCGAGGAAACTGGCAGCACACTAAGAACAGATACACATGGTCGACGCATATCCATCAGAATGCCACAAAATGTGCAGCAGGTGAGAACAGCAGTTCAACAATCGCTGCAACGTTCTGTTAGACATGATGTTGCATTGGGGATTTTAGGCCGCAGTTTGAGAAGGATTCTAAAATTCGATTTGAAGATCCCTCCTTTCAAAACAATGACCGTCAAAATCGGTGTGAGCAATGCTTGCTCAGATCCCTCTGAATGCAGCTTTCTTCAGTAGTGATGAGGCACATTTTCATCTTAGTGGGTGTGTGAACCAACAAAACTTTCACTACTGGGATTAAAAAAAAAAAAAAAAAAAAAAAAAAAAAATGAATTATACATGAAAGAGTGCAGCATTCTCCTAAAGTAACAGTGTGGTGTGCCATATCACAATTTGGCGTGGTTGGCTCTTACTTTTTGAGGAGGAAGAAGTGACCGTGACAGTGAATTCCACACGTTATGGTTCAATGTTGAGAAATTTTCTGCAAACCAAATTGAACGAGATTGTTGAAGAACATGGACTGGGGGACTTGTGGTTCCAACAGGATGGAGCTACTGCTCGCACAGCTCAAATTTCACCTGATGTTTTGTGAGAAATGTTTCCAGGAGGACTCGTCTCTTTGAGGGATGATGTCCGGTGGCCTGCGCAGTCACCAGATCTGAGCATTTGTGACTACTTTCTTTAGGGATATCTGAAGGAAAAAGTTTTCAAAAGCCGCCTTCACACCCTAGCAGAGTTAAAAGAGCGGATTATTGATGAAGTGAATGCCATACCCTGCGATATGTGTGCAAGAGCTGCTTGAAACTTCAGGGATAATCTACAATAACGTTTTGATACTAAGGACCGCCATCTTCAGGACATTTTCAAATCTAAATGAATGTAATAGGGTATATTGTACTAATTTAGAAAATAAAACCTTTTTCTCTATATATCCAGATTTATTTTTTATTGCGCCTTAAAACTCCTTAGTTCTGCTGCATTCTGTATAATAAAAATCAAGATTTTTATCTCTGAAAAGAAATCCATTTATACCTTGCGCTTGGATTCAATCCTTTTTGCCCACACACTGTCTTTCCATTTTTCATCTATTTTACTTTTCTTCCAGGCTCTTCGCACCTCTTTTGTGGGTCCAGTGAATGGAAAGTTTATCTTGAATTTTGTTAAGTGCAGTTGATTTAGCCGCATCTGCCCACGAGGCACACCTGTTTCGGGTCCATCAACCAGAGCCTGAAACAAAACATATAGTTGTAAAAAATACTAGGCCTGTAGTTAAGAGAGTAAGAACCACAAGTATACACAATGACTTAGCACAAGCTTCGTATAAACATTACTATATTTGCCAACATCCTGAAATTGAAGCTCAAGGCTTTTCCTAGCCAGCAGATTACCATATTTTGCAATGTTCTGCAGTAATATGCTTGAGATATTAAATGTAATAAATGTACAAAACTTGTGTATATGAGCCACAGCACGTATAACACATTCCTTATGCTTTTTCAGTACACACCCCTGCTGCAGATAATAGGTATCAGCACTATTTACAAAACTGCCTAAACTATTCTGTCTGAAAATGGTGTTTGCCAATATCCCACTAGAATGCTGCAAGCTCTTCACTGCACTACCTACCACAATTCTGTTCAACTGAAGTGGATACCAGGACATAAGGAGTTTCAGGCAACAAAAGAACAAATGAAACTACTAAGGGAACTGAGCAGCTAATCAGTGAACACGAGGAATACTGGAACTCATCTCTTGGGCTCAACCCTTCTAGAAGTCTCATACTGGCCAGAAGAAGGTCCCAAGAATTGCTAAAATTAAACAGAGTACATGGAACAATGAAGTCAAATACTAATTTTTTTAATTCATCTGCCACATTACGTAGAAAATGAAGCTAGCTACAGTGAAGCAATGAATATTATACAAATATACATAATTATAACAAAAGACTTCACTTATCTTAAGAAAATAGTGTTATTTCTTCTTTCTAATGGAAATCGATTTCAAAAACATTGTTTTCATCATCAGTCAAATTCGTAGTCAAATATTTATATTTGTGTAATCATCTGCCACAGTTTAAGGATAAAAGTGAGGTTTGCAGGAATTCTCATTAGTACATCTCTTTATGTGGAAACATTCTTATTCCTATGTTTACAATAATGACCCAAACAAATTAATATTTATACTGGTCGCATAACTAAAATGTGATTGACAGTATGCACATGAAAAAATGCTTTAAATGGGAGAGGATGAATACGTCATAACGGTTGTCATGGTAACGATTAGAAGGACCAATTAGAGTCAAGACGTTTTCATGACGTTAGACGCTAAACCTTGGTTGCCGATATTCTAACACATGTTTAGCATTAAGTGCGGGCAAGCAAGTTACACAAACGATGCAGTAAACACAATACCTTAGTATTTGTTTCTCTGCTAATAACACTGCATAAACAGAATGCCTTCCCACCTTTTCAACAACAGTAATGGCAAGTTCCTCCGCATTTTATTTGAGGCAATTTGCCTTCGTTTACGTGTGTCTGAGTCCGTGTATCTGTGCATGTGTTGTGATCACTTGCAATTGTGTTTTAATGAATGTTTAATTATGGCTAAAGATAGTGACAAGCAAAAACCTGAACATGCTCGGGAACCAAATAAAACTATATTTGGTAAAGGTATTCCAATTAAAGGACAGGCACAGGAAATAATATGCTCTGTTAGATATAAGTGGCATTTCCCCACTTCAATAAGCATCAAAATGCCACAGATATTGATGTATTCTTGCAAGTTCTAGTGTTTGCATGTAGATCCACAACTTTACTATTCTTTGTGTATAGTATTATTATTAATAATAATAGCCACTGCAGCCGCAACTGAACCACCTTCACACGTGTAATCCTACCGCGATCTCCACGTGGCAGCAATAAGCAGCAACGTTGCCTTTCTGCCCATACGACATGTCAATCACTTTCTAGATTGGCAACCAGTTTAGTATGTTTGATAGTATTAAGAAGACAAATTCCATGTGTCCCTTATATTCTTTGTAAACAATGAATTTCTTTATTCTGTTTTGATTAGGTAAGTCAATAACTTATGGCTCTAAGCGAGGTAATGCTCAAGATGTTAACTAAAGATATTCCTTATTCTACCAGCCATAAGCCATACAATAAAATACCAAAAATACTCCCGTTTCCTTGTGTATACATATGGACTGGAACTGTGGTTTCACAATTTGAACATAATAGGTACATAATCATAATATAAGTAAAATAGATCTATATATCATAAACCATACTGCTTTACTCATAGTTTTGAGCATAAATGTCTTATTGTATAACAAGCTGCCAGAAAGCATTAAAAGTATAGGTACACTGGAAAAAGGTACAAACTGGCTCTAAAATTTTAATGAACAGCTGCTATTATTCAGCAGAAGAATATTTAAAATGTTCATTAATCAATGTTTTCAAAAGTGATGTTTGTAAATAACCTATACAACAAATACTTCTTGTATATTTTCATTTGTCTTAACTTTGTAATGTAAAGAGCACTTCATAATTTCGAAGTAATCTCTATTTTTATATAATCTCATTTATGTTATCTAGATTGTAAGCTGACTATTTTAATTGTCAGATAATTGTTTCTTGATTGTTGTTGAATTTCTGCAGTTTCCTCAATTCTTTGCAAGGAATTATCTTTAATTATCTATAACTGACTTATTATAGTATTTGTTAATTCTTGTATCCCTTCATTCTTCCCATTGATGTATGCCATATAATGTACAATGATCAGAAGATGAAATAAATGAATTTAGAACTGAAAAATGACAGGAAAAATATCCTCATGACTTTCTCTGCACATTCCTGTATAAACTATTTTTTAATATCTATATATAACTCAAAGTTTGATACTGCTGATCAACATTGGTGTCCTCAACTTGGAATTTTTCTTTTTACAATTTGTGAAACATCTGTGAGAAACCCTGTCCTTTAGAACCACAAATTACATGTGTCACACCTGCCATTCTCTATGACACTCTTCTAATATTTAACCCAATGCTTTTTTTCTAAATGAAAACTTAAAAGTTTATAGGCACATGCAATTCAATCTAAAAGTTTGGCACTTAACTTTATAAATCCATTAAAATGTTATGCCCACAATTCCATACATGTAAACCTGTATGGTAGTTTGAAAGCAGCACAGTTAATTATGCAGCGCTTCAAGCATTTACATATATGGGTTGGCAATGTGTACTAGGAAAATCTAGCCCATAGTTGTCAACAGCTACTTAGGCTAAGTTATATGTTATAGCAGATGACAAGTTGGGAAAGGATGCTCTCATAGAGGTTAGCCTTAATGTTTATTTTACTGCATACTCAGCAGTTTATTATTAAAGAAAGAATGACACAAATATTTGTTAATCAATTTCGGAATTTTCCATCATACAGAACATTAATCTCTGGAAACTTATTCATTCTTTATATTAGTTAGGCTTAGGTTGCACAGTTACCTCTTGAGCTTTACAGTTTTGCCTATCATTGTACAAGGCATCTTTCCTGATTCATTCTTACCCATAATTATCTGAGTTAACAGTAAAAATGACTCCGACATCAAAGCTTCATCTTCATACTGTGCTGGAGATATTTTTAGCGCTAGGCTCAGATGACTGTATCGTATCAATGTATCAGAAAAAAATGATTTGTGAAATGACATTCACGCAACAGTAATTGAAGGCCAATGTATCAGCATGCTTCAGCATTTACACTTGCGAAAACAAAATTTCTTTGAGTGAAATTTCCAGCTATCATTCAGTGCTCTAATTAAGTGTAAAAATAAGCCAAAGATCAAATAACTTACCCGGGTCTGATCGATTACATCTACTATGGACACGAGTTTGCCTCTGTGTGGTCCATCAGCCACGAATGCCACCCGGCCAGTTTCCACAAACCTCTTGAACGACTACATGTAAGCAATAAAACAAATATATTAAGGCTGTACGAATCACAAGCATGCCATGTGCATGTGCTTTTAAACTTAAACCAAGTATCTTTCATTATGTTCATATGATGAAATTCCTATCTTAAAATAATTCGTTTACTTCATTAAATATAAAAGGAGCTCTAAATTCACACAATGCTTTCAATATAATTATTTCAAACAGGAATTCACGCTAATATAGTAAATTTAACACTCACCATTCTGTTTTAACCGGATGTTAAAGAACCGGATATTAGTGACCACGAAGGGTGGCCAAATCAACGCCTTTAATCACATCAGTTTTACAATGTCGCCAATACCTGAACTTCCATATTCCCTCAGCTTGTTACAGAATGTAACAGGTAGTTCCTTAGGTTCCTTAGCTTCTCTTACATATCCTTTAAGAACTCAGCACATAGGAAGTAACATCTGGTAACTAAACAAATAGCTTGTTATCAATCATCTATCTGAAGAAAGTGATAAAGTATAAATGTGAGAGATATCCCGTTGCTTTGTCGTTCGCTTTTCATCCGTCGGTTTTAAATACAGCAATTAAGAGTAGCTGGCCCCGTTATTTCCCTTCGGATTGGATGGTTCAATAATAACCACGGGTCTTCGCGTTAGAAAGCCCGTAATAGCGAGTAGGGGTACGGAAAAAAGAAAAACAATATTAATGACAATATATCTCAATTACTAATTTTTCTCAGATTTTCTCTGTTGGATGTTAAATGCTCAAAGTTTCAATAATGCTATAACATAAATGGCGTGATAATATAGATTGATCGCTAACATCATATTTTTCAGGCAAATGCCAACAATTGCAGCCTATACGGTATCTCAGGCTACATCAGTAACAATGTAAATTATTATGTGTTTAAAATGGGAAGAGTTCTAGAGTCCAGCTAATCAGATGCATTAGCGCAGTGCCTCAAGGACCCCCTTATCATCTAACAACTTGTTCGCAGACCCCATAGTTTGGCAACTCGATTTATATAAACGAGTCGACTTTTGGTTGAATCCTATGATTGGAACTTAAAAGATTACTGTATGTATAATTTAAGATATTTTCTTGTATATTTAGTTTTAAATTTAATTAATAATAAATTAAAACATTAACGTCAAACTAAATAAAATATTATTATTATTATTATTATTATTATTATTATTATTATTATTATTATTATTATTATTATTATTATTATTATTATTATTATTATTATTATTATTATTATTATTATTATTATTATTATTATTATTATTATTATTATTATTATTATTATTATTATTATTATTATTATTATTATTATTATTATTATTATTATTATTATTATTATTATTATTATTATTATTATTATTATTATTATTATTATTATTATTATTATTATTATTATTATTATTATTATTATTATTATTATTATTATTATTATTATTATTATTATTATTATTATTATTATTATTATTATTATTATTATTATTATTATTATTATTATTATTATTATTATTATTATTATTATTATTATTATTATTATTATTATTATTATTATTACTATTACTATTACTATTACTATTACTATTACTATTACTATTACTATTACTATTACTATTACTATTACTATTACTATTACTATTACTATTACTATTACTATTACTATTACTATTACTATTACTATTACTATTACTATTACTATTACTATTACTATTACTATTACTATTACTATTACTATTACTATTACTATTACTATTACTATTACTATTACTATTACTATTACTATTACTATTACTATTACTATTACTATTACTATTACTATTACTATTACTATTACTATTACTATTACTATTACTATTACTATTACTATTACTATTACTATTACTATTACTATTACTATTACTATTACTATTACTATTACTATTATTATTATTATTATTATTATTATTATTATTATTATTATTATTATTATTATTATTATTATTATTATTATTATTATTATTATTATTATTATTATTATTATTATTATTATTATTATTATTATTATTATTATTATTATTATTATTATTATTATTATTATTATTATTATTATTATTATTATTATTATTATTATTATTATTATTATTATTATTATTATTATTATTATTATTATTATTATTATTATTATTATTATTATTATTATTATTATTATTATTATTATTATTATTATTATTATTATTATTATTATTATTATTATTATTATTATTATTATTATTATTATTATTATTATTATTATTATTATTATTATTATTATTATTATTATTATTATTATTATTATTATTATTATTATTATTATTATTATTATTATTATTATTATTATTATTATTATTATTATTATTATTATTATTATTATTATTATTATTATTATTATTATTATTATTATTATTATTATTATTATTATTATTATTATTATTATTATTATTATTATTATTATTATTATTATTATTATTATTATTATTATTATTATTATTATTATTATTATTATTATTATTATTATTATTATTATTATTATTATTATTATTATTATTATTATTATTATTATTATTATTATTATTATTATTATTTCTGTTTCTCTTCAATGACTTGATGTTGCACTACACTGAAAATATTTGCTCGGACATGTAGGTGGTTGGAAAGGGCACAATATACTTCCGTTGGTAGAAAGTTCAACAACCTTCCGTCGCTGCTATTAGAACGCTGTACTACGCACTCCCTACTATTATGTTGATTGCACCTCTCAGCTGTGACATCGTTGCGACATAGATGTATAAAAATGTTAAGTAAAACAAATGTAATTCGGCACCGAGCAGATAAGTGACTCAGTAAGTACAATTCTACATTTTCTATAGTTTTAATTCAACATTATAACTTGACTTAAGGGACCCCCGGGTGTCCGTGGACCACACTTTCAGAAACACTGCATTAGCACATTCAAAGTTGCCAGCTTGTTACCCCACTCTTTTTATATTTCCCTCTCTCTCTTGCACACTGATAAAATGTACAGTTCTGCTTGGCGCTAGACGTAAGGGTAACCAAATGAAATTTTCCAAACTTTTATAATTATGCAGTTGCCAAAATCATAATTGGAAAAAGCATTTTCGCAAACTATGTATATGTTTTAAATGCTATAATTATAATTATAGCTTATGATTTACCTATTTTTCTAATCCAATGGAACTGCCAGTGGCTTATCCATATCACTGTCAATGTCACTTGCATCAATAGATAATTTGCCATTGTCTGAGTCTTGCAAATTTATAAGTTCCAAAATCTCGTCACGTGCTATTTCTTTCTTAAAATTGTTTTCTTGTAGTTTTTCTGCATGTCTTACGCAGTTTTCCCAGTCCTGTTTTGGTACCTTGTCAAGATCTTTGTGAACAAGTCGTTCAACATCAGTCAGTTGAAACAACATCAGTCAGTTGAAAAGTATTATTTCTGTTTGCAACCCCCGTTTTATTTGAATCCACACCAGCTCAATTGGATTATATTGGAAGTTGTAAGGCGGGAGGCATATTACATCGTGCCCCACTTCAATTGCAGGTTCATCCAGCTGATATACTTTTTCTGTGCTTTAAATGGAAGTACTCTTTGCAATAACTCATTTTTAGTTTCTGTTTCAGAAAATTCAACCCCCATTTCTTTTTTTGCAACCATTTAACAATTTCGTTCTTTCTGCTAGCCAAATTTGGTATTTTGTTTGCAATAATCGAATGATACGGCATATCCATTATAATACGGCTTCCCTCTTCTAAATAATTTAAGCAACTGTCTGAGATACTTTTGGAGAGAACAATTCATTTGCTTGCTCATAGGAACCCTGTCTTAGCAGATCCTGCATGACAGATAATGAGCCGACTGCCTTTTCCAACAAGTACCGTTAGGCCACCCTTTTTGAGGAGTCTTGTCAGATTGACTTTTGAGTGTGGTTTTTATCTACCCATGTCTCGTCTAAGTCAAAGATAGGTCTTACATTACCAGAATGTCTAATTTCATGCATTTTGCTTAGGAGTTTTAATCTTGCTGTAACAATGTCACTGTTCTCCATTAAAAATTGACGCCCATCATTTGTCTTTCTCTAAATGAACCCTAATCCCCTCAAAATTCTGAAAGTCGATGAAAGTTCTAAGAGCGCAAGTTACTTTCTGTATAGTTGGAAATTCACCTTCGTCATAAAACTCAAACACATTTCTAAGAACAATATCCTTGTCAAAGTCACTTAAATTTTCCAACCCTCTTCAGAGGACAAACATGTTTTCTGGACGACACAAAAACTTGGGCACCATTGGGATCAGATTTTCTTGCCTCTCCACAAAAGCAGGACACACTTGCTTTACCTGCACCATACGCAACAGCAGTAAGCCGTTGGGCATTTTTTAAATCAAGCTGATTTCCATATTCCTCATTGCCCAATTTTTTTAAGAACATGTACACCTTAAAAATAATACTTCGAGCCTGACTTCGCAATACCTGCCTTTTTGACTCGCTAATAAATTAACCACAAGAAGCCATTGCACTATTTAATTGTTACTCTACTGTTTTCTAAAGAACAGTTGAATAATATTATTTGAACTCTCCAGAGTAAATAAACACTGCTTATCCAGCATTTATTTATAAACATAAGCATTCCTCAGGCTAACAGGAAATGAAGTGTTTGCTCTTTCTCAAATTTGACACCTTGGTTTAATCAAAGTAATTCTTTTATCACATAATGTAAACAGTTTAAATTTCAGTTCTGAGTAATTACAAGTATATGTACACACATACAAACCAACCAATAATGATAGTGCTTTGCCTCAAGATGCGTCGGTAAATATATTGATATTTATTTATACAAATAAAAATATTTGTTAATTAACGTCCACTTATTTTAAGAAGTTGATGTTTATTTGTTTATATTACGAAAACTATTTGACCTGATACACTTTTACATAGTTTTTAAACGGAAGAAAAACTGAATAATACTGTTGTGAACACTCTAGAGTAAATAGAGATTACGAACAATTCATAAACAAAGACATAATGTAATGTGACCAGGCACGGTCTGCCATGCCTGCAGGAAATGTACTGTTTCCTCTCGCTTGAATTTAACAAACATCTTGGCTTATTCAAAGTAATTGTTTTATAACGTTATGTGAAATGTTTACATTTCAGTAATTAAAAATATATGTACACATGCCAATCAATAATGGTATTCATTACAGTGCTTACGGCACGATGCATTGTTATAGTATAATAGTGCTTTATTTATGGTTGGTTATCACCTCTCTCCACATGGCAACCTTGGCCTTAGGGGTAAGCTCGCCCCACCACGTGATGACCGGACCCATTTCTCAGGTGGAGGCACCCAGATGGCAGTGTTTATTACTTCCAATGGTAGGGTGATAGAGAAGATGAGGGTGATGCGAAGGGACCTGCAGTTTATATCGTGGATTCCGAACCACGTTAGGCATAGGGGGCACTTCAGATGAGCTAGACAGAGGTGAAGGTGTGGATAGGGTCGACTTAAGACAACCCCAGAGCCAGGAATCGACCTTGGGACCCTTAGAGCAGGAGTCGCGAATGAAACCACTTTTGCTTTATTTCTTGGTATTAGGAAACCTATTTGAGCTAAAAGTACCTTCCACATGAATCAGTTTTGGCAAAATCTAAATTTTTGTCTTAGCGTGAATAGTATTTAATAAAGATTGATTAGATTAGCACTTGTCACACACCACTTAGGGGGAATGCCATATGACAACACCACAAGACTCCAATTGGTTGCTCACCTAGCAGCGCTCAAGAACAAATATCATCCCATTTGAAACAGATAGTAGTGTACTATCTTGTATCTCATTTGAGCTCAATGTACAATGTACTCAGTATCCTATCTGAGGAATTTCAAAGCTAAAACTAATTTATGTTTTAATGCTAGCCAAGCTAAAGTAATCCTGAGAAGAAGAATATGTTTTGATTTGTAAAACTGGCAAGATTTGAAAGGCGTATAAGAGCATATGACCATCAAAAGAAGTGATCCATTTTCATAAAGAGTTGCTAAGTAGGATATGTTCATGCAATAATTAACACACAGTGCCGACAATTATATCATGACATAACCGAATTATACCCTTATTACATATTTATTTATAATTCAAATTCTTTTGATTAGTACAGCAATTAGTGAAATACCACATGTGGTAAATGTCGTCATTAACAGTCCAACATATTGAAAGTATTTTCCAGTTTAAATTACTGCAACACAGCCTGTCTAAATTACAACTATTCTATAATTATCATTTGGCTTCACTGCATTTATATAGAACAACATTAGGCCAAAATAATATAAAATCTGACGCCTTACACTCACATCGCTTTCTCTAGTCATGTACAAACTACATTTGCAAATGCTTATTCCTCTTTCTATTGCATGTTCATCGAAATAAATATGATCAGTTCCTAATTTTCTTGTACATTCAAGGAAATACATTAGAATTTATGTGATAGTCAATGTTTTAAGGGCTTGTCATTCAGTGACGACTTTGAAATTCTCTGTGTCTAGGACATAAGAATGAATAAAATATTCCTATTTGAGAAATTTATGAGATACTTGAAAAATTAAGCAACTAACAAGGAATATAATGCAAATAATAACCCCACAAAAATTTAATTTGATATAAATTGCATGTTTTAAGAAGATCTACATGTTTTTGTGCAATAAAATCTTGTCTGTCTTACAGTTTACTAGTTAAAGGTCAGGTGTTGTATACGTGGGCCGAGGCTCGCTGAGTGCCTTTAACATTGGAGAGTGAATTTAAAACATATTCGTTCACTCTGTTATGATGCATACCTAATTGTTAACAATAGGAAAATAAAGCTTGATGTAATTCCATCATACATACCTTTCTCTTTTCTCTCTTTCACGTTTTGATTCATGGGATGTCCTTTCCCTAGTTGTACCTCTACCCAGAAATTTCGGAATATTAGAGGACTCCACAATAACACATTTGAACTTCTAACTAGCCACACAGGACTGTCAATATAAGGAAAAAACGAGGGAAACTACAATATTCTTTAATATTGGGCAAGGTGAGTTGTGCTCTTTATGCATTATAGTTTAGTGTAACACGCACTGGATAAGACAAGTTTTGCTTCAAATTGTAGCATGGATAAGGAGAGTTTTGCAGTTTTGGGGGTTTCACACACATACACTATACACATAAACACCCATGCCCAGGGCGGGACTCAAACCCGCGACCCTCTACGCGGTGGAACGCTAGAGACATACGTTCTAACGACCATGGCTATGAGGGCCAGCAGGAGAGTTTTGCATCAACTGTCACCATGGATTTGAACAGAAGTTTTATGAGCTCTCTATACAACTTTTGTTCAAACTTTAAGCCACAAAATGGTAGAGAACTGCAGTAAGAACTGAATCCCGTGCCTAATTCACATTTTTTTTTTTAAATTTTGTATATGGCAAGTTTTGCACTTGACTGCCTCATGTATTCTGTCTGCCAGATTTCCATTATACTTACTTTTTGAAATGCTTAACTTTGTGTGTAAGTATTTACTATCTCTGTTAATAAGGATATTACAACAAGCTAATGGTTGTAGTATTTTCTTGGTTATGTGATAGTACAATCAGTTCTCTTTACTGCAATGACCTGCAAGTTAATGAGCAATGGCAAACATCAAATGTTGTGAAAAGTATCCTTTCATTTAAACATTTTTATTTAGGAATAATACTAGAGAAAATCTGTATTACTTATTTATTCAAAAGTAATAATTTATGTTAATATTAAGTTTCGAAAAGCAAGACTCGGCCTGCCTCAGTAGCGTGGATGGTAGCATGTCTGCCTCACGTTCAAGGGGTCCCGAGTTCGAAGCTCGGTCAGGGTGAATTACCTAGATAAGTTTTTTCCAGGGGTTTCCCTTATCCTGAACGATGAATGTTGGGTAGCTCTATGCTCTATGGACCCTGGACTCATTTAAGCATCATTTCATCCATTCCACTCACCATCCGATACGACTAAATGTTGGAGGACATAAATTACAAAAAAACAACAACACTTAGTACAACTTCATCAGCTGGGTGAAGAAACTTTACAGTAATGGAATGTGTAAGTTTACTGCAAAAATTAAGCTCATGATATATTGCAGTTTATTATTTATTTCATAGTTTACTCTACGTATCCGTTTGGTGCTCATTAGTAAAATAATTTAATATACTGGTACTTTTTAAGGAAAGAACAGTCATTGAGAACTTAAAATTGCAATAAAAAAGACTACTAAGTACTTTACTGTACTTAGAAAAAGTTGCTTTCATGTTCACAACAACTAAAAGTAGTTATTTGGTTTGATGCTTTCTTTACATTTTCCTACATTCCATCTCTTACTAGATTTAAACTGGACTAAAGTAAATATTCTGCTTTATTTATTACAATAGCAAATAGCTGTAAAACATTTTTAACTTTCTTCCATTCAAAATAAGGAGCTACAAGTTCATGTGTCCATTTATTTCAAGAGCTTTAGCAATAAACTGCAGTAAATAAAAACTCAAGAAAAACAAAGAAAAACATGATGAGCAATAACAAATCATAAGTTGATGGCTAATAAATTTAAGATTTATATAATGTACAAATAGTAATTAAAGGGTATTAGGGTTTGTTAAATTGCATCAAGTGATAATAGTACACTGTATTTTGCTCAGGTTTGTGACATATAAGCCAATGCTTTTCTGTTGGAATAAATTACTTTTATTTTCGCTGATGATTTTAAAATTTTAATACATGAGTTTATTGATTATACAGTGCTATACATAGAATTAAATGTTGACTTTTTTGTACATGGCATCATTTTCGTTGTGATTTGTATATTATCATAAAATGCAAATCAACGAATTTCTTTCATATTATGTTAACAGTCTTTAAGTTAATGAATGGCACAAAGAACAATATTACATAATACTAGTTCCAGACAATTAAAAATAATAAACTCAATATTGTAAACAAAGGTACACTGATAGCAGTGCAGGTTTTAAATCAAGTCACCTGTGTAGTGCAGGTTTTCTACTATTTGAGAAGATCACTAAAAATGTGGTGATTTCACTTAAAACCTTAAAAGTTCACACTCCTTTCTGTTTACTTCCATACATTACAAAAGCAATGAATGAAGCCAGCAGCAAGCGACAGATGAGATCTATTGATAATGCAGTTTGATGCATTGCCGTCTATAGTGGAGGGAGCCAACTGAAAACTAAGAAAAAGTGCCCTGTGTGACACCTACTCTCAATATCGAGCTGTTTACAATTTGAATTGCTCAGGTCTAGTCTTGACTACTAAAGTTCACATAAATTATCATCCATAGTATCAATAAGGTATTAAAGTAGATTATACAACCTGCAATGCTAAACAGAATGCAGCTGTTATAATCTGTTTCATCCTAGTTTAATCCTGCTGTAAACATCTGGGTGGGAAGAGAGACAGAGATATTGGGACAGAAGGCGGTTAAGCTGTTGATTGGCTAGCGAAGTAAATTGGCATTTCCTTTTACTGGCATGTGTACGGTAAACCCCTCTTTTAAGTACAGTACTGCAAGCTGATCACTGCTTTGTGCGAGCTAATTTCGGAGAGAGAAAACTATGCAAATGTTTCGATTCTTATAAACGTAATAGCCCCACATTTTATCTTTGTGCTTCACACACTACAAAGATGTATTATGGGCTCATGAGTCCTGAACGGAATATTTACAACAGATATATACATAATGGTATACTATATACAGATTAGACAGAAAACAGGTGAAATTCAGTGGTGGCTCGTGCTAGGAAATAACAGCGTGATGCAGGAAAAAGTTTTCGAAAAATGAAGTCCATGTGCCGATGTTGCTTAATTATATAAACAGTATTTCTACTTCCTTCCGCGTTTTGCTCAATTTTTAGATCCGGTATTGGTCGCCCTAACATTTTAATACTAACTCTTTCTTCTAATGCTTGCCTTGAAAAGATAGTTTTCAGAATTCCTTTCTTGGAAGTGTTGGAAACAGTGTTGTTATGATAAATTAAATTTAAAGGGAGTCAATGACACTAAATAACACTTACTTTTAAATTTTTCCGGAACATGTTTCAGAGACTTTGCCTCTATCCTCATCGATGGCTGGCTCAGGATAGAGGCAAAGTCTCTGAAACATGTTCCGGAAAAATTTAAAAGTAAGTGTTGTTTAGTGTCATTAATTGACTCCCTTTAAATTTAATTAGTTTTTAGAAGTTCATTAACGTGTTTGTTATATATTGGTTAAACTTTTTGTAATATTAAATTACTCATACACTGAATAATGTGAATTTATAACACGTTTCACACTTACACACAAAATAAAAAAACTGATATCAGCCACTAAATGACGTTTCACAAAGAAATGCTTGGATACAATACGAGCTCGCGAACCATAATCATTTGTTATGGGGAGATTCCCATTAAGGTTGCGGGAATGGAGTATCATGTAAACATGATAGGTGCATCACAAACAATCTGCCATGCGATATAATAACGTAAGAAGGATGCAATTAGTTTCTGGAACTAAAATATAAAGCAATGATAGATTGCTTAATGATTTTCAATGCATATTCAAGTTCTACAGCTGTAACCAGTAGTGTTGGTGGCCCTGCTTCACAGTGCAGCTAATGATCACCGCCTAACACCCAGATGCAGCACGCATTTGTGCGAAAATCTGGGGAATTGAGGACATCGGGAGGCAAGAGGGGAAGGTTGTACGCATGCGCAATACTGATTACCATGCTTGTTGGCTCTCAGTACGTTGAAGTCAAGGATGTGATTAGTTACGCAGGTGTTTTCTATGCATCAAGAGTTCATTATCGGTAGTACTCGATTTCTTATCCTTATAATACATTGTTATTTACATGGTCCTTTAAAATTTCTACAATGTAATTTATAAAACAGAAAAGAGTGTGCTGCAGCACTGCAGCACATAATGACGAGCCGCCCCTGATGAAATTATAAACACCTTTCACTTATTATGTTAAATTACGCTGCATTTTATTTAACAATTACTAAAGGACACTGTGATTGTATAATATTTTTACATTCCTATACCAGGCAGCTTTCTCACAACGAGGTCTGTATCGAGTTGAATGTTGATTAAGCGGTTATTGTGGGGTTGTAAACTCATCACAAAATCAACAGATGGCAGCAGCAACTCCAGAACTACCCACACCACTGGATCAAGCTTTAGTCGCATTAGAGCCAATGATGTGAACGATAGTTCACGAAACATGTCCTCAATATAGGTATGTTAGTGAAGGTGATGTGTAATAAATACGACTCATCTACAATTTAATAATTATTTCGCTTCACTGTGGTGTTCCAATATAGTTAAATTTTGATATCTCTCTATAAGTTATTTAGTCAAATTCAAAAACACTCTGTTCATCCACCTAAATTTAAACCACCACCCTGCAAAACCCCTCATATCCTGTCATTAAGTGGTTAAGTCCGTGTAGCACAGGTACACAAATGACACACGTCGTGCTGACCCTCAGTCAGCCGCCAGCTGCTTGAATGAAAAAAAAAAAAAGAAAAAAAAAACACTCTGTATAGCTAAGGAAAATAAAGAGGAATGAGAAGGTATTGCATGGTTAAGAACTAGTGTTTGGAAACTAAAAGTTTTAAGAAATTGTATACTTCATGATAAATGTCCCTTACGTGGCAATAAGGAGAATACTGAGCATGTTATGTTTGAATGTCAAGAGACGACATGAAGAAAATCATTTATATCTGAAAAATGGTTTAAAATTGGTAGAAAATATGCCTAAATATTTTTTCTATAAAGATATGAAATTAGGTCAGTTTTTAATGTAAAAAGCGAGTGCAATTGGTCAGTGAAAACAGAGAACATAAATTGTGCTGCTCGAACGGTTATCCTGGCTTTATCTTTGTTAATAGAAACCTCTCAGATAATGCACTGATTATTCTCGAAAGACTGAGAGGGGAACTGCCGCACTTCCCGGACCAATGAACACATCACTTTAGTCAATGGAATTTGCAGGAATCACACATGACATAGATGTTCACTCGACGTGGAGTAATCAATGCATTATCTGAGAAGTATCTATTATCAAAGATAAATCCACGGTAACCTTTTGAGAAGCAGGAGTATACCCACAGTAGTGAGCGCATTCTACTGTGCATAAGGTCTTTCCAACGTTACAACTTCCTATAGAATTACAGCTAGAGTTGTGTGCTTTATGGCAAATGACAGACAAAAAGGCTTTCCTTTTGATTTTGTTTGTTTCAGGTATAGTCTAACATGCCGTCAAACCATGAGAAAGAGAAATGTGTTTAATGGCACCATGAGACATGGTCATTTATTACTGTTCAGAGGAGGTTTAGGGAGTAATATGGATGGATGCCACCCGATTAGAAATCTATTGTTAGTTGGTACACAAAGTTTAAGGGGACTGGAAGTATAACCTGCCATCCATGGTCAAGATTACATCACATACATCTGTAACAGAAGCGAGCATTGAGATTGTGCAGCAAGTATTTCAAAGAAGCCCTTCCAGTATACTCGTGCATCTCGTGAACTCAAAATTTCACAGTCTACAGTGTATAAAGTGTTACATAAGCGACTTCATCCGTATGCTTATAAAGTTCAGGTAACAAAGCTGTTAAGCCAGGTGATCATCCTTGCCATACTGTTTCACACTGTATATTTTGCAGAGGATTGATGTTGATGAGTACCTTCGGCGTGTCTGCTTCTCAGATGAGTCTACCATCCATACTTCTGGAAGCTCAACTGGCACATTGTGAAAATATGGGACTCACAAAATCCTCATGTCATCATTAGACATTGGATTTATATGCAAAGGCATATGGTGCATATATTTACATATTTAAGGTATAGTAGCATATTTCCTGATTATGGCATGTTGCTGCACATATCAAACATTTTACACTATTGACTAATATTTTATAAATTAATAATATAAATACTGTCTAATTTGTATAAGTAACATATCGTCCTCATACAAGCAAGGCAACCCATATTGAGCCTCTTGTGTGTATATGACTCAGCTTCATTTGATATGAGTTAGATGTTTGCAGGATTCCCCACCAGGTAATCCCCACTTTGCTATCAGCACCTGAAGAGAGAGTTTCATTCTTCTGTTAAGTTAGTGGTTGTCCCCTGTGCATGTTGTAATACCAAAATTCAATGAACTTTTAAAACAATGCATTCAGGACTGTGAGCAGTTAGATTATACTACAGACGGAAAAGTAGTTTTTTAAATCCTTTCATGGAAGTGTTGAAAACAGTGTTGTTGTATAAATTAAATTAATTGGGAGTCGACTCCCAATTAATTTAAAGTAGTTTTTTTGTTTGTTTGTTGTTGTTGTAAAGTGTTTAATAAACAAATTGCATATTATTAAATTTTAGATGAGTCGTATTTTTTACACATCTGCTTCACTTTCGTACCTATTTTGAGGACATGTTTCGCAAATCATCGTTTGCATCTACGGCTCTTATGCGCAAGTCGCATAAGAGCTGTAGATGCAAACGATGATTTGCGAAACATGTCCTCAAAATAGGTACGAAAGTGAAGCAGATGTGTAAAAAATACGACTCATCTAAAATTTAATAATTTTTCGCTTCACTGTGGTGTTCCAATACAGTTAAATCTCGATAAATTGCATATGTTTAAAAAGTTTCATAATTGATGGAAATTAATCATTTCTTCACACTAGCTGTATATAGGCTAAGGTTTTTGATAGTCAACATGAAAAATTCAATGCCACGGCCGGGATTCGAACCACGGACCTCCCAGTCCCCGTCCAGTTGCTCCATGGTGGCTCGGTGGGTTGGAGCGACTGGACAGGGACTGGGAGGTCTGTGGTTCGAATCCTGGCCATGGCATTGAATTTTTCATGTTGACATCAGAGACAAAGTTCCTTGAAGCAAACATTATTGACACAACAAAAATCTCTTCTTCTAATTTGAAAAAAAAAATTCCAGTGATTTATGCCAAGCGTTATCTGCAGCAAGTATCCCATGGAATTCACTTAGCAATCCCACATTACGGAATTTCTTAGATAAATATTGTAATTATATCATTCCAAATGAATCAACCCTCAGGAAAAACTATTCTGAAGGCTATTACCCAACAACAATTAAAGAAATCCAAGATGATTTGAAAGATTGTCTTATACAAGGTGTGGTGGACGAAACTACTGACTCCTGTGGACATCATGTGGCAAATTTTCCAGTAGGCAAACTAATAATTCCACCATGTCTTGCTTTGTCAACGATGCTAAGAATATTATGGCCAGAAGCAGGCAATGAACATAAATTTTGGGCATAGAATAAGAAGTATGTCAGAAAGTGGAGTGCCATTGTTATTAAAATTAGAAAAATGTAACAGAACAGAACACTTCAGAAATAATAAATTCAAACACATGGACAGGTCTGTCATAGCACATCACTTTTGGTCTGAGAATCACATCAAGCAAGAAATGGAATTGATCAAACAGGCAAAGAAACCTTTAGAACTGCAGATTTGGGAAAACATACTTATTACTAAAAAACAGAACCTCCTGATGGATTTTAAAATTCCCACTGTGGATGACATCAAACTTACCAGATTATCAGATGGCAGCACAACACCAAGCTGGAAGCAAACACCAGTTGCACCATCAGTCAACCACAGAACTGAGGATAGGGAAGAAGTTCCCAGAAACTAGTCTTCATAAAAGAACTTGTAAATGGAGAAAAGTGTAAACAAGTTTGACTCATTTGCCTAATTTTAATATAAATTTCGGGTTTTTCTTTTAGATACTGCAGCCCACATCCTGCGAGCTGCTTCAGCTCTAAAAAATATTTTATTCTCATTTAATCCACATTACATGTATTGTACATGAACTTCAAAGGATAGCAGATGTCATACAGGAGCAGTTTCCTAAAGTAAATACCTTAATTTTTTGTAAAAACTATTTGTAGTCGGTTTATTGACACTCATCACTTTTCTTATATTATTGAAGGACTAGTTTCAAAGGCTATTGCCTCCATTTTCAACCTCTCTCCAACTAGCATCTGTTGTCTGCTCTCCTCTCCCTGGTGGTGGAACTATGAACTTCTTTGTCAAATTATCTACTGGTGGTATTTCAAAGTTCACGGTCTTTATTTTTCCATATGAATATGTTCTCCCATGTTGTTAGTTTATTTTGGTTCATATGGAAAAATGAGGACTGCGTAATGAACTTTGAAATCCCATCAGTAGACAATTTGACAAAGAAGTTCTTAGTTCCACCACCAGAGAGAGGAGAGCAGACAACAGATGCTAGTTGGAGAGAGGTTGAAAATGGAGGCAATAGCCTTTGAAACTGTCCCTCAATAATATAAGAAAAGTAAGTAACGAGTGTCAATAAACCGACTACAAAAAGTTTTTACAATTAATTTTGGCGTCACTGTTACTAAATTCCTCCAAATACACATACCTTAATTTGTACTATGAAGAAAGTCTTTGTAAAAGCCCCTGGTCAAGTAGCTGCTTATAGGGAAAAACTCCCAAAATATCCTCTATGCCCGGAACCAATTCTTAACCGCTGGAGTACGTGGATAAATGCTGCTCTGTTTTATCCTGACAATTTCTGTGCAGTTAAAGAAGTTGTCTGCAACCTAAATCCAAATGATATTTTGGCAATTCAACGTTCACAGGACACTTTCACAAATTAAACATTGCAGAGAGACTTGGCCATTATAAAGATGCATTTTAAAATTATATCTCAATACAAACACTAGAAATGCATGGCTTGTCCCTTCACATGTCTATGTAAATCTTTAAGGAAGTGAAAAGTGAATTTCAGTGTGCCCCTTCAAAATATGATGAAATACTTAGTGCAAAACTGTACAGTGTATTACATTGTAATCTCGATTTTAATATTTTATGCTTTGTTAGCAAATATCTTCCAGGTGACAGTGTGGCACTTCCAGGAGAAATTCCTACAGAGCCTGTTAGTGCTTGTCTAGTGCTATTGTCCAATCATGTCTGTAGATGGTGAAAGGTCCTTCTTTGCATACAAACTCCTACTATCTGATAAACGTTATAAATTTGCTCCTAAACATTTGGAATAAATTATGATCATGTACTGCAAATCAAATTATAGCTTTCAGGATGACATAATATAAGGAAGAAGATTCAACATGAGTAGATGTATCAAATTATTTACCTATGCATACAATATATGTGGTGCATATTAGCATATATATTTCATTATGTGTTTCAAACGGGAAGGTGTTTGTCCTTGAGCGCTACTAAGTGAGCAACCAATAGGAGTCCTGCAGTGTTGTTGTATTGCACTCCCGCTAAGTGATGTTGAGGAGCGCAAATCTGATCAATCTGTATGAAATACTATTTGCGCTAAGACAAAAATTCAGATTTTGCCAAAACTGATCCATGTGGAAGGTAGAGAGTAATAATGTATCTAACATAACCATGAAAACCCCATATTTTTAGCTCAAATAGTTTTCCTAGTACAAATAAAGTAGATAACATTATATTATAACAATGCATTGCGATGTAAGCACTGTAATGAATATCATTATTGGTTGGCATGTATGAGTGAACATATATTAGAAATTACTCAGAACTGAAGGTTAACATTTGACATGATGTGGTGAAAGGAATATGTACTTTGAATAAACCAAGGTGTTTGTAAATTCGATGAGAGGAAATGATATATATATATATACACCAATATCATACACGTTAAAGAAAATCAAAACTTATTTATAAATCATTCCTCAGTACACAGTTATGACACTCGATGCAAACATAATTTAGATACACCTCACAACCGACTGAGCAAGACCATAAATAGCCACTGTTATGAACAGTTAAAGTTATTCAATAAGCTTCCTCTGGAAATAAAAGAACTGCCACAAAACAGATTTGTTATAGTATTGTGACTTTGTGGGTTCGTGAAATGAAAAGTCCAATTGCACCACTTAAAAATGTTCTTTATTTCCACCGACTTACAGTTAAACACTTGCCAATTACACGGAATTGCGTAATGCACACAATTACGATTCACCAGTTCGTCCGTTACAATTCCACTGTACGGTCACACTTACGTAAATTCTTCCGTTGCACATACACAGTCATCTCGTCCTTACACTAGCACTGCACTCTTACGCTGATTGCCACGAACTCTGACTGACTAACTAACTAACTCCTCCTCTTGCCCGACGTGCTGCTTATATAGGGTCCGCTTGCCGATCTGGAAGGTTCTCCATTAGATGAAATATCCCGTAAGTTCGAGAACACAGGTGGAACAGAAAGAGACGGCACAGTGATGTTTTTTCTCCCAGCCACCTCCTGTCACCACTATAAGACAAACGAGGGGGGGCGTGGCTAACACGGACCTCCCCTGCTCGCCCGCTCCCAGCTGGTCTATAGGGTGTTTCGACGCTCGGGTGACACTGCTCCCTCCTCAAAGCTGGTCGCCCCGAACAGCACCATCGTAGCGTGCCAGGCGGTCCAGGTGTACCACCAGCATCTGCTCGGAGTCTCAGCCAGAAGTAGCGCTGCCGAAGTTTATCAATCGTTCGGTTCGCTCCCAGGTGTCCTCCTGAAGCACCAGCGTGCACTTCTTCCAAGACTTCTGGTACCTTACTCCGGGGAAGTACCAACTGTTCTCTCTGCGTCTTCCCATCGGGTGATTCCCATACCCGGAACAGCGCGCCATCTCTGGTCTTCAACGAGTCCCATTGGGCCCAGTACGACTTGTAGGTGGCGCCCCTTGGTGCAATGTCCTCCCAGGTTGGTCTTGTCCCTGCCTCCACTTCCCTCAAGAGTGGCCCCAAGTCTGTGTCCGCCAGCTGCTCCCTCCTCAGGCCTGCGCTATCCCAGCCATCTGTAGGCACTGCCACAACTACTCGGACTGCTGCGGCACGCTCCTTCTCTTCCACTCTTGTGCACTGGCCGCACTCTTCTGGACAGGGTCTTCGGGACATGGCGTCTGCGTTAGCGTGGCTCTTCCCTCTACGATGTTCCGAGGTGAAGTCGTACTCCTGCAGCCTCTGGACCCAACGTGCCGTCTGGCCTTCCAGGTTCTTAAAGCTCAATAGCCAGGTTAGGGCGGAATGGTCAGTCCTCAGGTGGAATGGCTGGCCGTACAGGTACTTATGGAAGTGCTCCAAGGTCTTTACTACCACCAATAATTCTCGTCGGATGACGCAGTAGTTCTTCTCTGCCTTGGATAGCGTCTTGCTGTAGTAGGCTATCACCCGCTCATGGCCGTCCTGGATCTGCGATAGGACACCTCCAATGCAATGGTCGCTAGCGTCGGTGTCCACAATGATGGCGCCACCCGGTTGTGGGAAACCCAAAATTGGAGCACTGCACAGGGTCTCCTTTAGGTGCTGGAAAGCGTTTTCGGCGTCCTCAGTTCAAACATAAGGCCGGCATACCTCTGTCAGGTGGGTGAGGGGTTTGGCGATGTTAGAGAACCCCTTTATGAAGCGGCAATAATAACTGCACAGTCCCAGGAAACTGCGCAACTTTCTTATCCTTTGGGCGAGGCCAATCCCTCACAGCCTGTGTCTTCTCCGGGTCTGTGGCCACTCCGGTTGCTGAGACTATGTGGCCCAAGAAGTTCACTTCCTTTCGGAAGAGCTGGCACATCTTCGCATTCAGCTTCAAGTTGGTCGCCTGCAGTCTCTATAGCACCTTCTTCAGATTCTCGAGATGGTCTTCAAAAGTCTTCCCGACGATGATGATGTCGTCCAGGTATAGCAGGCGTCGTAAGTCAGCCCTCTCATCACTGACTCCATGAGGCGTTGGAAGGTAGCTGGTGCATTGCAGAGGCCAAAGGGCATAACCGATAACTGCCAAAGCCCTTGGCCTGTCGAGAATGCGGTATTCTCCTTGTCTCTTGGGTCTAGAGCTACCTGCCAGTAGCCCGACATCAGGTCCAGGGTCGAGAACCACTGTGCACCAGCTAGCGTGTCCAAGGTGTCGTCAATCCAGGGTAAGGGGATACAGTCCTTCCGGGTGACAGCGTTCAGCTTCCTGTAGTCTACACAGAAGCATAGCTCGCCGTTCTTCTTCATCACCAAGACTACAGGGGAACACCAAGGGCTGTCAGACTCTTCAATCACTCCCCTGGATCTCATGTCCTCCAGCATGTCTCATACCACCCCTTGCTTCGGCAGTGGAACGCGTCTAGGTGGTTGCCGAATAGGCCGGGCATCCCAGGTGTCGATGCGGTGAAGCACTTTGTCGGTGCAGCCGTAGTAACTATCACCTTGGCTGAAGACGCGCTGGTATCGTCTTAGCAGTTGTCGAACTTTCTCCAGCTGCTCTGCGGTCAGGTGGTCGGCCGCCCTCTCCAGTAGGCCTTCTAGCCGGGGCCCCAGGTGTTGCGTAGGCACTGGCTCCTGTGTCTTATCGATTGCTGTTACGCTCACCACGGGCTCACACGTTCCCAACTCCGTCCCGGCCTGGACGTCGTGATCGGTGTCCGTTGGATTTAGCAGTCTCAATGGCACCTCCTCTCGGTACGGCAGCAATGCCCTGGCTACACATAGTCCGTGTACAGGCGTCTTCTGGTCCAGCATCATGTTCCTGGTTCTCTGGCCTTCCACTCGCGCCGTCACCACCACCTCGCTCCTCGCGGGGACAACCACGTCTTCGTTCAAGACGATCCTGCAGATTCCAAGGCGCTCTTTGGGTTGACGGAGTATAACCTCTTCTCCGTTGAGCCGCAGGACCTTCCTGCCGACGTCGACCGTCACCTCGTGGCTCCTGAGGGCATCCAGTCCCAGAATCACCTCCTCAGCCACCTTCGCGACGAACAGCCACAGACGCACAGCACTCCGTCCCAAGGTCAGCTTCAGCAGGGCCTCCTTCTCCACAGGCAAGGTGTCGCCCGATGCCGTGACAAGCTGGTATGGCCGGCTCGGCTTCCTTGTCAGCAGACCCTTGGCCACGTCAGCTCTGATGATGGTCACGGCTGCCCCGGTGTTCACCAGCACGCGGCACGGCTTCCCTCTCACCCAACCGTCCGCGATGAGGCTGTCATCCATACGCCGGCTGACGGCGCGCAGTGTCATTCGAAGGGGATGGTGGTGATGGCACCGACGTGCCCCTCTCCACGACGGCCCTTACTCGTTTTCCGGCTGCTCTTCCTGGTGTGGGCAGTCTCTCTCCAGGTGTCCGGGCTGTCCACACCCCCAACACAGGCCACTAGGTCTTCGCCGGCGTCCCTCGGCTGGTCTTCTGTCTCCGGTGTTGCGGACACTCCTCGTTCTCGACGTCGGGATAGCTGTTACCTTGGCCGCCTCCATCCTTGATGCTGCCGTTAGCGCCTCGTGGATGGTTTTATAATCGGCGAGCATTAGGCGCTGACGAATCTCCGTGTCTCGTACCCCGTCGACGAATGTGTAGGCAGCTTCAGGGATACGAACTCTGGTGGGCCTTGCTAGCCAGTTGTTTAACTGCCAGGGCGAACTCCTGCAGCGTCTCCCCTGGCTGCTGTGACCTTGCCTTTAGCCGGCTGCGCTACGCTGCGGCTAAGCGGTGGTTTCCAAAACGATTCTCCAGGGCCTCCCAGATGCCCTTGGGCGCCGCCGTTGTCTGTACCGCGTTCAGGACTTCCGCGGCCCATCCCTGGAGGCTGGCTATTAACTGTGTGGCCTCCTCCTCTGTTGACCATTTGTTGTGCTTGGCCACTGCGTCGAATTGGCGGCGGAAGACCTCAAACGTTGACGCGCCGTCATATTTCGGAGGTTTGACGCGTGCCGATGTTGTGTCGCGTCCCTGCGCGTCGGCCTTCAAATCCTTCAACCTCCTACCGACGACGTCCTCCACCATGGTGTTCAGGGACTTGGCGTTACTGTCGGCCTTTTCCTCTAGGTCATTGAAGCGGTTCGCCAGGTCCTCGACGCGCTCGTCCACTTGGCCCATCCGCTTGCCCAGCTCCGTCACGTCATCCCTCACACCGGCCAACTGTTCTTCAAATTTGGCGGCGAGAGCCTCGTTCGCCACCTTCATTTCCGTGGTCAGTTCGGCCATCTTTGCGGTCATTGTCGTTGCCAAGTTGTTGTTTGCCGTTTTCGTCTTCGCTCTTAATTCGACCTTCATTTCTTCCATCTTCTCGGTGATGTCGTTGGCCGTCATTTGTTTCAACTCTGCGGCCAGGTTGTTATTTGCCGCCTCCGTCTTTGCTGTTAGTTCCGCGGCCAGGCTATTATTTGCCGCTTCTGTTTTCGCAGCGAGGCTGTCATTTGCTGCTTTCATTTTCGAGGTCAGTTCGGCCTTCATTTCCATCATCTTCTCCAAAATCTTTTCCAATGCCGCGTCCATGTCTGTAATGTTCGGTGATGTTGTTTATTTCCACCGAATTACAGTTGAACACTTGCCAATTACACAGAATCACGTAGCGCACACAATTACAATTCACCAGTTCGTCTGCCACAGGTATACTCTGCACTTGCAATTACACACAACTCCTCCGATGCACGTACACAGTCTTCCGGTCCATTCCCTCGCTGGGCGCTCCTCACGGCTGCTCGCCAAGAACTGCATGACTCGCCAACTACAGGCCTTATATAGGGAAGATCGCCGTATCTGGAAACTTCGTGGCGCGCACAATTATTTCGAGATTTCGATACGTCTGGTGGGAGGGGAAAGAGACGGTACAGGGCTCCCGCCGTTTCCCTAATCATCCCTTCAGTTAGTGACACGAGACAAATGGGTATGCGTGGCCTCAATGCTTCCCCTCTGGCCCTACTGCCGGCCGGTTCTATAGGGAGTTCCGACGTTCGGGTGAGAATATTTTAAAAACTTTTACAGCATAAATACATGCATATTTTAGACATTCTTCGTGCATATAAATCCAATATCCAGTCATCATGAAACATGAGAACAAAAGTGAATGTCTAGTGTGGCTTAAAGCATGACAGTGTGTTTGGTCTCTTCATTTTGATTGAGAACTCAATAACAGCTAACACTTACCTGGTAATGTTACAGCTTTACTGACCTGACAATTTAATAACCTGCAACCCACAGTGATATTCCAGCAGGATGGAGCACCACCACAATGGGGATTAAACATTAGAAAGTTGCTGAGTAATACATTTCCTAACAGATAGATTGAGTGCAATGGTTCAACAACTTGGCCACCTAGATCCTCAGACAAAAGCTCCCTAGATGTTTTTTCTTTGGGGTTATGTAAAGGACAGGATATATGCAACACGTGTACCTGATATGAACACTTTGAGAAGAAAATAACTGTTGCTAGGATCACCCAAGAAATGCTGCAGAATGTTTGGTGAGAAATTGAATATCGCTTAGATGTTTTGAGGATGACAAACAGCGCACATGTGGAAGTGTGTTTTACAAACTTTGAGAGTTTGTCTTTCATCTCCACAATCATACAATATCTGTAATAGTTTTCATTCTTTAGGAAGCTGTAATGCTGGAAAGACTTTAAGGATACCATGTATATTAAACATGAAGATGTTTAAAATCTAAATACAGGTAATTAGCCTCAGTTAAAGTCATATCACATTCAAATTAATTTACTTAGCATAAATAAATGAATAAATAAGTAAGTAAACATATTCCAGTTGGATTAAACTTCAGATAGGTTTGTATTTCAAGTTCTAACTAAAATTACATAATGGTACATAAAAAATTCTCATAATATAAATGCACATTTTCTATATAGTGATGAAGGTGCTATATATAAAATTAATTTACACTCCTGGTTTGGCCACCTCTACATGTTACATCATTAAAGAACCAGTCTTCATCATCAGTTCGTTCTTTTTCTTCTTCATCTTCTTCTTTATCAACAATGGCATTGGTGGCATCAACTCTCCTACGATCACCACCACCACCATACACTTCACCATCAGCTTCGGCCTGTTGTAAAGGATCATTCATGAATTCATTTTGAATTTCAGGAGCTTTATCTGTTCTGTTGTTCAGAATATCACACTCTACAGGAACGGTGCGCCTATGCATACTTCGAACCTGAAATAAATATCACTGAATAAGCAAATAAAACCATCATCCAAACAACAATAACTGCTACCACCATCACACAACATTTTCAGATTTTGTGAGGTGATTTTACAATGTCACACTGTATAGTATGAGGATAATGCCAAAAGTGAAGTCTCCAATTTTTAAAAAATTTAAATAAATGTTTATTTTCAACAAATGGTACAAAGAATTTAAGCTTGAACATGTTTCTATTTTTCCACATAATCGCCATTTTGATCAATGCATTTTCGTAAACGCTGTGGCAGTTTTTGTATGACCATGTTATACCAGTCCACCGACATACTCTTTAAGAAACGTTGGACCTCATCTTTCATCTCATCGTCACTAAAGCACCTTCCAGCCAAGTGTTCTTTTAATTTGGGAAACAAGTGATAGTCACTGGGCACTAAGTACAGACTAAAGGATGGTTGGGTGGGTAATGATATCCCTTCCTAACTGATGCAGGAGATCCACAGTTGATAGGCAGTGTGGGGGCGAGCGTTATCATGGAGAAGGCTGATGCCCTTGCTCAACATTCTTCTTCTTCAGTTTTGAATTGCCCGTATGTTTTCTTCATGTCTGACAATACCTGTCAGCATTGATTGTTGTCCCATGATCCATAAAGTCAACTAACATTATCCCCTTTCTATCCTAAAACACAGTTGCCATGTCTTTACCGGCAGACTGTTCTTATGAACTTTCGTGGCTTGGGTGAACTGGAATGCCGCCACTCACAAGATTGTTTTGTCTCAGGTGTGAAGTGGAAAGCCCATGCTTCATCACCTGTGACTATTGAATCCAAAAGGTTGTCCTTTTCGACAGCATAGTGTTGAAGAAATTGGCAGAAACTTTCAGTGCATTGCCTTTTGTGATCTTCTGTCAGCATTCTTGGGACCCATCTGGCACACACCTTCCGAAATTTCAACTCTTTGGTCAAAGTCCTATGAATGGTGCTTTGAGAAATCTCAGGAACAATGCACAGCTCATCGAGAGTAATGCGCCAATCTTGAAGCATGATTTGTTCAACCTTTGTGATTGTTTTGTCGGAAATTGACGGTCTTCCGCTTCTTTCCTCGTGAATTTCCGTGCGACAATCAGCAAACTCTCTGCACCACTTGCACACATTTTCAACATCCATACACTTCCACCAACTGTTGATGAATTTCAATTGGTTTAACCCCTTTTGCATTCAAAAACCGAATAACTGCACAAACTTCACATCTGGCGGTAGTCGCTAACGGGAGCTCCATTACAACTGGCTGCCAAACCAACACTGAGCCCCAGCGGAAATGCAGTAGTGTCTGTAGAGAGTGGAGGGGGGAAGAAAATAAGCAGTATGGACAACATCAACGCAAACAGTTTCCCTGCGATCCCAGCACTTTGGAGACCTTAGTTTTGGGATTACCCTCGTATTTATTAGGTTGCCTTTCTGGTTAAGCAGATGGTCCCTGAGCAAATCAAGTCTATTTGGGCAGGTTTGTATACATGTATGTGAGTGTATGTGTGCCTATGTTCAAGCCAGTCAGCTGATACCTAAGTAGTCAGTGGCTTTCAATACTTTGTTTTTACTTGGCTCTCAACTTAGCACAAGAGGCATGACAAGACTCTTGTAATTTATTTATTTCTCATCTTTCCTTTTACATCATCAAATGGAAATACAAAATCAAGATTACAATTACATTTTGCCATTTCACCTATCCTAATCTACATTTTTCTCTTAATTGTTTTTAGCCATCTCTCTTTAAGTTTCCCTAAATAATTCCCTATATTTCTCTGGTTCTTTTCCACTTTTACTGACAAAATTTTTCTAATTACTACTTCACCCCCCAAATTAGCCTATTTATGTAGACAGGCCTGCTGTTTCCATATCTTTGTTTGACTACAATATACTATAAAATGGAAGTCTGCATTCTCTTCTCCACACAATGGACATTTATCTAGCTCCCTCTTTTGACCTATACCTTTCACGTTTCTCACTCCTGTTCTCGCCCAAGCAAAACCTTCTTGCCCTAACTTATTACATATGTCTATATATCCTTCCCTCCACCAGGTTGTTTTTATTTCTCTATATAATCTAAGTGAGCTTTTGTCACTTGTAATGGCAAAAATGTCTTGTCTCTCAATATCTTCTAATCTTAGTTTAACTACTTTCCAGAAGCCTCTATAACCTATATTCTGCATATATCAAAGAATGGCCCATACCTATCTGCTTCAACACGTCATTCATTTTATGTGCCCAAGACCCACCCCAGTTACTTCTCAAGACTCTTGTAAGAATTTACAAGGAAGCTGCTGTTGAAACAACACTGGCTAATTAAAATAAGTAGGAATCTTATAACTTATATTTCACATGCATAAATAGCCTTTTTCTTAATTTCATTTTTGTTTGGTGCATTTTAGCATTATCTTTCTAGCTGATTATTAATATCTGATATAATATCTACAAGTTAAACATATTCAAGCTCACATCAATATGCTATATTACAAGAGCATACATCCAGTTGTAGCTTTGTTAACTGATGCTTGCTTTTTGTAGTGCATGTAATTTTAACTGTTAAAAAGATCTTAAGTTTGCATATTATCTTGTCTTCTTTCTTTCCTGGGGAGAATAGCTTAACATCCCTAATATCATTTCACTACAGTCAATGAATGAATGACTGCTTTATTTAACAAATTATTTGAGTGCTACTTAAGATTTTTTTAAGCAACACAATTTGAACCATTTATCAATATTATCTCTTACCTTTTTAAACTTCTTGAAGTTTACAATGGATTGATTCAATTGCTCTGTAAATGTGTTTCTGACGCTGGTACTGTCTTTACGAGCAATGAGCTCCTTGAATTCTATTAATGTCATGTCGTCCTCTTCAGGAGCTGTGTCAATCAAAGCTTCATTTATGCTGGAAATGGATGCCTAAAATATTTTCAAAGAGAAAAGAGAGAAAACATTATGAATTGTAAACAAGCTTTCAATTTATAAAAAAATTAGAAGATTTAACAGCAAACCATTCAAAATGGAGATTAAATTTAAAGTGATCAGTCTATGCAAACAATACTTTGATGATATAACTTTTTTAAAATTACATGGTATTAGTGAATTTAAAAACATATAATATTTTAAATATAACACATTTGAGTAGATCAAATTTAAAGAGTTGATTAATCACACTAAACAACACTTACTTTTAAATTTCCCGGAACATGTTTCAGAGGCTACTTTCCTCCAATGTCAACTGGACATGGACTGGTTCTCAGTGGTGTAGCTGGCGATATTTTGTCGTAGGTCTCCTTTGGTGGCGATCGAGGAACTTGCTGAACAAATCTTTCAAACTGCCACCAGCGGAGACCTATGACAAAATATCGCCAGCTACACCACTGAGAACCAGTCCATGTCCGGTTGATGATGAATGCAAATAGTCTCTTAAACATGTTCCGGGAAATTTAAAAGTATTACACAAATATAAAAATTTGTTACTAGGGCTTCACTTATCTTAAGAAATTGGACTTACTACTTCTTTCCAATGGATATCGATTTCACAAACAGATTGTTTGTATCTTCAGTCCACAAACAAACTCTGTTGTCAAGGATTTCAGTTACCATTATTTTCTTATGGTTTTTTAGTATTACCAACATCTGAAAACGAAACAAACCTAAAAACAGAATAAACTGCTGGTATTACAAAATTCATTACGCGATGTTTATTTTTTTTCGTAACATTAAATATAAACAAACTGATAAATCGGCCGTAGCAGATCATTTTTGGTCATTTAACCATGAAATAAATCCTGAAGTTAAATTATTAAAACAATTAAATGGTCCAATAGATTTAATAGTTTGGGAAAAGATATTTATTTTAAAAAATAAAGATCACGTAATGAACTTTGAAATACCAGCAGTTGATTCTGTTTTTAGGTTTGTTTCGTTTTCAGATGTTGGTAATACTAAAAGAACATAAGAAAATCATGGTAACTGAAAACCTTGTCAACGGAGTTTGTTTGTGGACTGAAGATACAAACGATCTGTTATTGAAATTGATCTCCATTGGAAAGAAGTATTAACACCAATTTCTTAAGATAAGTGAAGCCTTAGTAACAAATTTTTATATTTGTGTAATATTAATTGCTTCACTGTAGCTAGCTTCATTTTATATGTAATTAAAAGTAAGTGTTGTTTAGTGTCATTAATCAACTCCCTTTAAAATTAATTTATTACAACACTGTTTTCAACACTTCCATAAAAGTAATTACATATGAGTTGCTTTACAGATTCTACATCACTTACTTTTTGTAAAATAGGGCATGTTACGAGAGCTCAATTGCTCCCATCATAAACCTAACGCTGAAACCTGGAGCATGGTATCCTTGTGTTGGAGGTTCTTGCACATCATTCCAGAAAAACACAATGAGATAGCCTTGAAATTACTGAACCTTCAAGAACTGACTATCAAATTTACCAATGAAACTGAAAATTAAAACCAACTCCCATTCTTATATCTAAAATTGAGAAATGCAACAGAAATCTCATATTCGGCTTATACAGACAACCCACACACAGACAATTACATCAAATCCAAAATCACATTGTATACTGTCATCAATAACTTACTTGGCTTTTTCACCTACTTCTCAACTTGCAGTGTTTAAGGGAAGGGAAAAAAGAAGACAATTTACAGAATAGCAGAAAGCAAGTTATACATGGCAAAATTATTGAAGACGGCACAAGAAACCACCAAACTGTCTGCAGAAAAAGAAAACTGCACATACAAGAAGTTCATAAACCATTCTAGAGCCAATAGAATGTATTTCCTGGGCTTGTGGGCCATGGTCCAAAGGATGAAAATTCTCCTGATGTTTCGCTCATCTTCAAAGGATTCTAGCTAGAATCCTCTGAAGATGCTCATCGGAGATATGAGCAAAACGTCAGGAGAATTTTCATCCTCTGGACCGTGGCCCACAAGCACAGGAAATATATTTTATTGGATTAACACCGGCCGTGAAAGCCTAAGCATGTACATTCTACAGCCAATTTAATGAAATATTCAAATAACATATTCTGGCACCCAAAAACCAAATACTCCACCCAAAATCTATTACATTTTGAACTAAAGAATACCATACCAGCAATAGGAAAATTAGGGATATACAAATTTAAGGGCAAAAACTACAACAAAATATATACCAGAACACACACACAAAAAAAAAAAAGAAAAAAACAACTGAAAACAAGGGGAAAGGAAATACAAACAAACAAAAAAAAAAAAAAACTGACAGTGACAGCTCACTTTTAGCTAGAAAACCACAAAATTGATCCTGAAGCACCTGTATTTTTTAAAAAGTATTTTAAATTTAAAGCAACTGACAGTTTGGGAGAACATATTCATTTTTTCATTTCATTTAATTTTCATTTTTTCAATTATATTGAAAAGACATGTCAATATACATATAACCTTTGTTACTAAAATTAGGCAAGTGAGTCAACCTTGTATATACTTTTCTCCACTTACAAGTTTTTTATGAAGACTAGTTTCTGGGGACTTCTCCCCTATCGTCAGTTCTGTGGTTGACTGATGATGCATCCGGTGTCTGCATCTGGCTTGGTATCATGCTGCCATCTAATGTCCTGGAAAGTTTGATGACGTCATCTACCGCGGGAATTTCAAAATTCATCAAGAGGTCCTGTTTTTTCGTAATAAATATGTTTTCCCAAATCTGTAGTTCCAGAGGTTTCTTTGCCTGTTTGATCAGTTCTATTTCTTGTTTTATGTTGTGATTCTCACACCAAAAGTGATGTGCTACGGCTGACTTGTCCATTTGTTTGAATTTAATATTTCTGAAGTGTTCTTTCATTCTTGTTCCTAGATTCCTTTTGGTCTTACCAATGTATATCTTGTCACAATCCTGGCAACTCATTTGGTAAATGCCTGATAATTGAGTTTTCGGTGTGCTATTTTTTAGAGGGTGGTTTAGTAAGTTACGGATGTTGTGTTTGTTTTGAGGGGCTAATTTTATGTTGAAGCTCTTAAATATCTTTTCAAATTTTTTGAAGTATTTTGGATGAAATTTAAATTTTCCATATCTGGTGTTTGAGTTTTCTAGTTTTTTTTAACGTAGTAATGTCCCTTAAATTTTTGTTTCTTTTGTGTCTGTAGATCAGTTTTTTGATGAAATTTGTGTTATAGTTGTTCAGTTCGGCAACCTGGTGTATGTGAGCGTACTCCTGTTCATATTCTGTTTTTGTTAGCGGAATGTTGATTAATCTGTGAACTAAACTATGGAATACTGCATATTGATGTTGTACTGGGTTGAATGGGTTGCATTTAATGTAATTGTCAACATGTGTTGCTTTTCGGTATATTCCAAATTGTAATCCTGTTGGTGTTCTAATGATTTTCAAATCTAGAAAAGGTAGCCATTCATCCTGCTCTACTTCAATGGTGAAAACTATGGATTTTTCTTGTAGGTTTAGCAACTTTATAGCATCCTCGGTTAGTCTTCTAGGGACTATAGCAAACACATCGTCGACATATCTATGCCAACATTTGAAAATATGTGGAAAGGCTTTAGTAATGTGTGTTTCCAAATTGCTCATGAACAGATTAGCTAGTAATTGTGAAAGAGGGTTACCCATGGCCAAGCCTGCTGTTTGTTGGAAGATCTTGCTGGAGAACGTGAAGCTGTTTTGTTCAATACATAGGGTGGTTAATTAAAAATATTCAATTCTTCTCAAATGTCCTCACTTCTATGCTTATCTAAAAGACTATACCCTGCTACATTTCTTAAAATCTTAATTTTCAAATTAAGTTAATTGATGGAGATTAATCATTCCTCCATGTATAGGCTAAGGTTTTGGGTAGATATATACGATCAGCCATTCCACCAGAGGACAGACTACTCCGCCCTAACTTGGCTACTTATCTTTAGAAACCTGGAGGGCCAGACAGCCCGTTGGGTCCAGAGGATGCAAGAGTACGACTTCACCTCTGAATATTGGTCCCAGAGGTTTTCAACAATTTTAAACAGATAAGTGGAGTGGTTACCAAGTGTTGTAGTTTATTGATAATATTTGGACTGCATCACCGTCAGTATCTTCAGCTTTTTTTTTACAAAATGGCATTACATGTTTACAATTTACTGATATTAGAGTAGGAGAATAGAGGGAAACATCTGCTTATTTGGATAACAATTTATGGCACGGATCAAGAAGAGCATAATAAAAATTTAACTATGGTTCTGCTGCAGTATCTTCGGCCCTGAATTTAGCGGAATGTCACAATAAATCAAATTACAGTGCCAATGCATCTGGTGAAAGGAATCAAAATCGCTTCCTTTACACCAAAAATTCATAGTGCTAGTATGATAAAGGTAGTAATTCTGACATATGCCTTTCTCTTTCTTTACCCTCATGAAACGTATACAGCGGCCCAACTGTAACTTCATTAACATTATTGAAAAGTTTGGTTTAACCATAAACTTAGAAAAATACATTTTCTTTACTCAGTCTATTAATATGCTTATTAAACATTCATTACTAATGTTGACATTCATACACTTCAAGTAAACAATGGTATATTTACCTTTTTCTTTTGAGCATCTGCATTTATAAATCCTTTTAGGGACATTGCAGAAAAGCGCTCTTCTACTGGCAGAGTACTGCAATTACTGTAACTGATATCTGGAGCTGCATGTCTTTTTGAGGAATGTGCGGCATTTTCATCACTAAACTTTCTTTTAATACCATGAGATGTCTGCCGATCACTAAGAGTTTGATGAGAAACATAATCATGATTTTCTTCTACAACTTTTCCTGTTTTGATAAAGTCCTTTGAGACTGACGTTACAGTAGTTTCACTGTCTTTGTTACTTTCATCTGTCTTTTTCTCATCTAGTTTGCTCATAAAACTTGAATCCATTAATTCACAACTGCCATTACCTTTTATTTTCTTTGTTATACATTGTATGTCAGCATCTGCTTCACTTGGCCTTTTCTTACTTGTAACTGAAGAGGATACAGTGAAGTTTTTCACCCTAAAGCAGAAATAACATAATTAATAATCTACTCATTAAAAATTAGCCTTTTGAAAACATTATCTATCATTAAATGAAAGAATATGTTACCAGAAATAAAAGTAAAATAAAAAAACATATACAATGGCATATCTAATGCACAAATTTTCTTGAAAATTCTGTTTTAAGAAATTAATTTCTGAACTACACCCTGCTTTGAGGCTTGACAAACATAGTTATGCCCGCCTCGGTAGCGTAGATGGTAGCGTGTCTGCCTCACGTTCAAGAGGTCCCGAGTTTGAATCTCGGTCAGGGTGAGTTACCTGGATGAAGTTTTTTCCGGGGTTTTCCCTTATCCTTCAAGACATCTTGGTGCATTAAGGTATCGAAAAACATTTGACTTCCGCAAAGTTAAATGGATGCGGTCGGGGTCGGGGGTCGGTGGTTGGTGGTCGGTGGTGGTGGTTGGTGGTCGGTGGTGGTGGTCGGTGGTGGTGGTTGGTGGTCGGTGGTGGTGGTGGTGGTCGGTGGTGGTGGTTGGTGGTCGGTGGTGGTGGTGGTGGTGGTGGTGGTGGTGGTGGTGGTGGTGGTGGTGGTGGTGGTGGTGGCGGTGGCGGCGGCGGCGGCGGTGGTGGTGGTGGTGGTGGTGGTGGTGGTGGTGGCAGGGGCAGGGGCGGCGGCGGCGGCGGCGGCGGCAGCAGCAGCAGCAGCAGCAGCAGTAGTAGTAGTTTATTACTGTCAATAGACTCATACAGAGTGTCTGACATTGTCTGAGGCTATTTACAATATTTACAAAGTTTATAAAAAATCGATTAATTTATACAAAATGTATTAATAATATCTAATAATAATAATGATAATAATCAAATATACATAGTTTATAACAATTCAAATTAAAATTCCTCCAGTTTATACTAACATTTATGAATGAGATACATCTTTAACTTACTTTTAAAACAATTTTTTGCACAGGACTTAATTTTAGCCAGTAGTTTATTGTACAGTATACTGCCTACAATATGTGGATCAGTATTAATTTTCCTTTTATTCACTGTTATTCTATGAAAATCCATATTTTGTCTGGTATTATGTGAATGTATTTCACTATTCATTAGCATACCATTTGTACTGTTTACAGTTAAAAGAATGTTATTATATACATATAGTGATACAATAGTTAGAATATTTTCTCTAATAAACACATGTGTAAAAGTTTCTAGTTTAGGAATACTGTACATAATTCTTATACACTTCTTCTGTAAATTTAATATCCTATTAATATGTACATGTGCAGCTCCTCCCCAAACTTCTAAACAGTAACTGAGATGTGGAAAAATAAGACCATAGTACATTATTTTCATGGTATGCTCATTCACGTATCTTTTCATTAGCCTAAAGAAGTAAATATATTGAGTTATTTTATTACAAACTCTGTTTACATGCTCAGACCAGGTTAGCTTACTGTCTATTTTTAACCCTAGTAAGGAATAGGATGGAGTTAGTGTCAGATTAATCATGGGCGAAGCAGTTTTGCTAATTTAATTTCTTCCTCCTAGGTCAAATATCATAACTTTGGTTTTTTCTTCATTTACTTTTAGTTTGTTACATTCAAAGTAATGATTTATAGAGCGACTAGTAGAATTAATGGTATTTGCCAGTGAATTTGATGTGTCATTCCAACAAAGAGCAGCCCACCTCGGTAGCGTAGATGGTGGCATTGTCTGCCTCACGTTCATGAGGTCCCAAGTTCGAATCTCAGTAAGGGCGAGTTACCTGGATAAGGCTTTTGCCGGGGTTTCCCCTTATCCTTCAAGATGAATGTCGGGTAAGTCTAAGCTCCATGGACCTTGGACTCATTAGAGCATCATTTCACCTAATTCATTCACCATCCGATATGACTTGACGGAGGACGTAAATTACAAAAACAAAGAGCAGTAGTATCATTAGCATAGCTGACTGTTGTGGAATTATTGCTTTTTGCTATATCATTTACGTATATAATAAATAGAACAGGGCCTAAGACAGAGCCCTGTGGAACTCCATGTTTTACCTCCATCAAAGCTGATTTTATTTTATATATGTTACCATTAAGATGACTGATTTCAGAGCTTTGCTGTCTTCCGGTTAGATAAGATTCAATTAATTTGTTAGGTAGACCTCTAATTCCATACAAATTAAGTTTATGAAATAAAATACCGTGTCTGACACATTCAAAAGCTTTTGAGAGATCAACCATTAGGCTGGCTACTTTCTTATTGAGATTAATTTTTTCCATAATATCATGCAGAAATGAGATTACTGCTATGGTGGTAGAGAATGGCTTACGAAAACCATGTTGTGATTGACTGTAAATTTTATTTTTCTGTAGAAAATGGTCAAGCCTTTGCAGTATAATTTTCTCGAATAGTTTGCCTATGCTAGAAGTTAGAGTGATCAGCCTATAGTTAGTTGTTTACATAATTTTTATTGCCCTTTTTATGAATGGGCTTAATGACACCTATTTTAAGGATGTCAGAAAAGATACCTACTTCGATACTGGTATTTATTAAATGCATTAGTGGTTTGGCCAATACTGTTTTGCATTGTTTTAATATTTTAGATGAAATGCCATCCCATCCACATGAGAGTTTAGATGACATTTCATTCAAGACTTTTATAATTTCTTCCTCTGAGGTGGGATGCATAAAAAGAGACTTATCATTAGGTACAATATTATAAGTATCACTAACTGTCACTAGTTTAAACTTTCAACTTTTGTGAATGACTTGTTTTAAATTTTTTTTACTATGCTGACAAATTATCTTGGATTTTATTGGCATGTCATGCATAAGTTCTAAAACAATGTCTCAAAAGCTTAAAATATTTAACCTGTTATTAATCATTAAAAGAAATCATAAAGTAACAAACTGGTATACCAATGTTCAACTAAGAGATATAGACACCTTCTTCTCTCCATTTTATATTTTTAAATATCCAAATGATCAAAATAAATAAAATGTAAGAACACTGCTCACAAAAATTAGAAGAATTTGTAAGATCATCTAAAACTGGTGCAATAATGTAAAAAATCATTATTTTTTCAACCACATATTACTTACATAATGCTATGCTGATAGATAAAGCAGGCCATGATTCCAGAGAGCCCCTGATTAGCATTTGATTCAAATGACATCAATTAAGAGAAAATATGACAAACAAAGTAACATTAACACTACAGTAATTGTGGGCCAAGAGTGAAAATTGTTCTTCAGTTGGTGTATAGTCTTCTCGAATGGCTAGCACTACTTCACACTTGGTGACATAGATGCAATGAGATGATCAATGAGTGGATCATGAGATGGGGGATATGTGGCAACTCTTCCATAAGAGCAATTTGCAGCTGTGGAACAGTTGTGGGAGGTGCTGGTCTGCCTACAATGTGCCCGCCTAATGCATCCCACACATGCTCAATCGGATTTAAGTCTGGTGAGCAAACTGGGCACTGCATACGCTGGATACCCACCTCTTCCAGCATTTCATTCACCAAGCCAACTCTGTGGGAATGTACAAACACTATTACACGAGATCCGGAAACACTGGTGTGTAGCTCGGTTTCACCCCCTCAAATCCCCACCACAACGAACCCGTTGCAACCATTAGTCTTGGCTGGGCAGCTGTTTACGATGGAGCTTTCTATCACTTCCGCTGCCAAGTGCGAGTTGCGTGCAGTGATACATTTTTTGAGTGCCAAGGGCACTACCCCCACTGAAATTCGTCAGTAATGCAAAGTCTATGGGCCACAGTGTATGGACGTCAAAAACGTGCAAAAGTGGGTCAGAGAGTTCAAAGACGAATGTACACATGTCCATGATGAACACCGTTCTGGTTGGCCTTCGGTTTCAGCCAAAACAATTGCAAAAGTGGAGCAAGAAATGCTTAAAGATCAGCATGTGGCAGTTCACGAGCTGTGTGAACTTATCCCTGAAGTCAGTAAGATTACGATTGACAAGATTTTGACCGAACATTTGCATTATCACAAGGTGTGTGCGAGGTGGGTCCCCAAAATGCTCTCCTACCCCATTTGGATGGTTCCTCACCCATCCTCCCTACACTTCAGACTTAGCACCCAGTAATTATCATCTGTTTCCTGAGTTGAAGTCACACCTGGGTGGAAAACATTTCCAGACTGATGATGATTTGAAAAACGAGGTTGAGCGCTACCTATGCAACTTGGCGGGAGAGTGCTATGACAAGGGTATAAAAAAACTGCCACAGCGCATGTAAAAGTGCATCGATCGCAATGGTGATTACATTGAAAAATAGTTGTAAGTTCCGCCTTTCCATCAATGTAACATTCATTGACAATAAACATGTTTTGTATATTAAATAAAATTGGAGACATTGTACAGACACGCCTCATACATTATCATCCATAAACACAAAGGTAGCACCTTTGGCACCAGCATACGGCACAACAAAAGATCAGAGATACCTATAGTACCTTACAGTGGCCAAAATACCACTTGGGATGATGTAGAGGTCTGTATGTCCACCCAAACTGATTCCTGCCCACACCATCAACCTATCATGGCCTTATGGAGATCTGTTTTATACAAAAGCTGGGTTCAATGTCCAGCTGAAGATAGAGGGAAGGCCTCTGAAACTAGTTACGGGGAAATTTAAAAGTAAGTGTTGTTTAGTGTCATTAATCGAGTCCCAATTAATTTAATTAAAAGCTGGGTTGTTTCGTGTCCCATGTTTCCTCCAGATAAGCACACATTGACTATCAGATTCCACATTGAATCATGACTTATCAGAAAACAGAACTGAGCTCCATTTGGCACGCCTCCACACATGATGCTCCTCCACCTGGTTTCTGTGATCTCTATGGTGTTGTGGAGTTAACCTGGTACACACAATGGGCCTATGGGCAGAGAGGCCATGTGCATGAAGTCGGTTATGGACAGTTTGGGTTGATACTCTGCATCCTATTGCTGTTAGAAGGGCACTTCTCAGTTGAGATGCATTCTGCCGTTTATTCCAGCAGGCTGTTAACAAGAGGTAATGGTCATCCCTTGAGTTGTTGCCAGTGGTCGACCTTGTCCTACCCTACTGTGAACAGTACTTGTTGTTTGAAAATGATTCCAAAGTCTTGAGATTATACTTTGAGACATCCCAATGGCTAGAGTCACCTTTGAGTCTGTCCAGCTTACATCTGAACTATGGCCCGCCAAAACATTGATCAGGTAAATCACATTGTGAAGGCATTGCTGTCCCTAAGTCATTCACTAACTGAAAACAGGAATGGAATAGCTCTGACCACAGCAACAGACCACCACTGTTTGACCCTACAACAGCAACAGTACAGACAGTGCCCTCTGTCATGTAGTGCATGTGTACAAGTGATGGAAACACCTTTTTACCTTCTTTGGGAGTAAAAGAAACTGACTGCATCTAATACGACACCGAAACAAATAGCATACATAGCTTAGTTTATAATATCCTCTAATTGTTTGTGCAGCTTATTTATCCAATACAATACCATTAATTAGCTGGAACCAGTATAAGTGTTAAATGTATTCCCACCCGAAAGTCTGACTGGATCATAGGCTTCCCTAAGGATACTTTGTAGGCTTATTAGACACATCATAAGTTTTACTTTGCACCTGGGCAAGAAAGCTTACAGCAAGATATTGTTGCACGTATTGGCTAGAGATTATAATGCAAGAAAGTGAAAATTTAATAATTTCTGGTTGTATTTTTGGAAAGTTGCAGGCAAGTTTCTTCATTTATAACACACCAATAAAATTAAATGCACTCTGTATAAATTTAAAATTATTGGAAGTTCGCCTAGGAAAGCAAATAATTAAAAGACAGAAAATGAATTTATGTTAAAACACTGTACTGGTCCACAGATTACTGGCAAGAATGCTTCAAGGATCCATTGTCCCCATTTGTAGTTGTGGGCCAAATAACTGGCAATTTCCTGATTTTCTTCTTCCTTGGGTAATTGTGGCATCACTTGTTTTAAGATTTGTGAATTTAGAGATTAAATCATTACTGTCTGCTGGAATTTCGAAGTTCATAATTCATTGTTCGTAAGTTGACATACTCTGACTCGGAGAGAACAAATTTGGCAACAAAAGTGGGACAGTTTTAGGGAGGGGGGAGACGTACTAATAATAAAGAAAATGTTATTGGTAACAGGAGAAAAGAATGTAAGAAATGTAGGTGACTATCTGGGGAAAGTTAGAGAGAAATGGGTAAGATTGATGAAGAATAACTAATAATTAAGAGCTGAAAAACTAGACCGAGGGATACAAGGGAGAGGAGGGAAAACCAGGAAAACCAGGGGTTATGTGTATTGAGACCGAGACTCGAGGCAAGCAGGTAGGAAGGGTATATTAGATGTGATTATGTCATTTCGTTATTATGTGAAAGAAATGCTACAAATGTCAATGTATCAATGAAAATGTATGTAGAAGAAAGATGAGAAATGAAAATGTATGTAGAAGAAAGATGAGAAATGAAAATGTATGTAGAAGAAAGATGAGAAATAAAATGAAAAAATTATTACTCTGACTGAAAAATTCAATGCCATTTGGATTTGAACCACAGATCTTACAGTCTCTGTTCAGTTGCTCTTAACCATTGAGCTACACTGGCTAACACACCAGCATGACATTGCATTCTCCAACTGACATGAATTTTTCCTAGTAAACTACTAGGAGTTTTCATATACAACGAGATGCACACCGTTTTGGTGACTTACTATGCTGTAAGTACTCTGGCCATGACAATGAATTTTTCAGTTTGACTCTACCTATCCAAATCTTAGCCTAAACATGACTAGTAAAGAAGAATGAAATTTTTCCCACTGTTCCGTTCTAAGTGGTCATGTAATGAGTTTAGCAGTTTGACTTTTCCTTCTATATTGTGATTCTCTTCTCTTCATTGAGCTGTTTCTACTCTAAGAACATTTTTTATTTGCTTCTCAACTAGGTCTGAATTCATTATTTTAGCAGTGCTTCGTTCTCATATTTCCACCTGTTCAAAGGGCATGTTTACTAATTTGTAAGACAGACTGTTAATTGCAATGTGTACGTGTGTTCTATGGTTGAAACAATTGATACAACTGGAAATTAATTCTTCCTTCACACTAATCCTGTATAGGATACGGTTTGAAAAGATAGAGTTTGACTGAAAAATTCAGGTAGCTCAGCGGCTAGAGCAACTGGACGAAGATCGAGAGATCTATGGTTCAAATCCCAGTTATGGCAATGAAGTCTTGAGTCTAACACTACATTTCTAACTGAAATGATTGTCAGACGTGTACTTTTTTGTAAATTCCAAATTCTATTCTGTCCTTAATTCTGACAAATATTGGGTCCAAAAAGGTTAGCAAGTTACTTTTTTTTCCCCAAGTGAATTAATGGCTGATTCCTAAAGATTTAAAGTTTAGTAGTCATCTAGAGCTTTTTTGTTTATTCCAAGTTTTTTTGTTTATCCCAGCGAACACATTATCTACAACTATACCAAACTTTAATATATGAGGAAAAGCTTTAGTGATGTGGGTATCAAAGTGGTTCATATACAGATAGAGGAGAAGGTAGGAATATGGAATACCATTTTTTATTGATAAATTTTTAGTTTTTGAGTTAAATGCTTACACGTTTATTAATGAAGACGGGTGCCTTGTTTAGTTTTACATCTGCCGAGAACGTTGGAATTGTTTATAATGCTAATTCCACAGAAAAAAAGAACATCTTCTGAAAAGGTGCATTTTTTGGTTCACTGAAAATAGAGTGGTAATATGGAACACCTGTATCTCTAAAGATAAAGTGGTTTCATTTGCAGAAATCACACACAATCTTTTTTGACACCTGCACATTCTACATGTGCCCACATATTACATATAATACATTTAATCCAGGTTTCACCATGCTATCTTCGGAAAATTTTGTTTCACAAAATAGGCACAACGCATCTCCATCATCAGGTTTGTGCCTAGTTCCTCCAAGTCGGTGGCATCATCTGGAACACATACAACAACTTCCTCACTATCAGATGATGAAAATTTGTCCACTCCCATGTTTCTTTTGGGGTTTGGTCAGTTACTTTTCGTTCCTTTAATGGACTTATTCCTTTTTGGTTCTGGTTTAGTTTCTGACTTCCCTGCTGATGTCGAAGGATGATTTTCTAGCGATGACTCCAAGTACTTTTTATAAGGAGAGGATGTTATCACAGCTGCTGATCTGGATTTTCCACCTCTTCTAGAAGCAGCCTTCTTGCTTACTGGCACAGGAGAGAGATGGAAGGGTGAAACTACCTCATTTTGCACTGAAGTAGGTTCTTTGATTCCGTTGACTTCTCCTGAATGGTCTTGCTGAAAAGTAGAACTGTTGTTGACAAATTCATTTTTCCATATTCATTATTCCATATTATCACCATTGCCATATTTGAATTTAGGCTTTCATATAACATTTTGAGTTTGACAAAATATGTTGCATCTGCTCTGTAAAGGTAAACTGGCATGTTATTCAGTCGAAGCACACTAGATAACTTACCTTGCACCTCCGGGGAAGATTAGAAAAAACACAATGTGATGAACTGCAAAAGTTTTTGTGACAAGCTTAACACGAAAACCTCTCTCCTCCAACACAGACTCATAACAATTACTTCGTTCTCATACAAGCATCTACTAGCACTGTCAGCTGTAGTTTAACGGACATCCGAGTGGCGTCGCTCAAATACCACAACCGCTATACCTTGTTTCACGTAAGCTTGCCCAGTATCTCTTAACGGTCACGTGACCTAATCACCTCTCATTGGTTGCTGTTGTGGTAATGACTGTCGTGCGGTAAAAATTAGTTCGTTATTTAACATGGTGATATATCATTATATGTTGGAAGAGAATTGTCAAATTTATATTTTCGTAACTGTTTTAATTAAATATATTACGCAACAGAGTTGATTTATCTGAAGTGCATGTTAATTCTTAAACGAAGTAAAGAGGAGGTTCCTTTGCTCTCAAGCACATGGCACGATAGCACATGATTTAGCGGTAGTGGTGACATTTGTTTATATGACTTTTATCACTGACCTTGTTTTGAACTGGATTAGTCATGCATCACCATTCGAGAGTGCGGGAGCTAAATTATTTTATTAATCGTTTATTGCACATGTACTTATTATATGTATAATGGCAGAGTCTACCGCCAGTTTTTCGCTGAAGTATCGCAAGGATAATTATTTACAAACAGGCGAAAAAAGAATTGTGTTGCATGTATTTAATGCACTCACAGAGAAGAATCCGTCTTTGTCAGTGAGAGAAGTCGAACAGCTGTGCTCATAAGTTACAGGTGTGAGTGTTAGAACCGTAGGAACATCGCGACATGAAATTGAGAAAACAGGAAAACTTACCACTCCAGGCAAAAGCAGGAATAAACAAAAGTGCGTGCTTGGAGAAAATACGTGAAAAGTGCTGTGCGTCGTCATGTGTGTAGTTTTTCTTTAGTAACGAACTGCCTAACATAAATAACATTTCGTCTGCTGTAAATGAGGATGCAGATTTACCAAATTTCAGCAGATTGCTTATACAGCTGGGATTTGTGAATGAAAAAAGAAACAAGAAAAATGTGCTAAAAGACAGAGGCGATATTGCTGTGTGGCGAAGATGCTATTTAAGGACAACCACACTGCACCGACATACAAATCGCTAAATATACACGAAGAACACACGAAAAGTAAAGTATGGTGTGACATGACTTTTAAGACTGAAAGACAAGCATTTTTTAAAGGTATGTGTGCTGGTTTAAAAAATCCCAGTGGAAAAGGCCAAAGGCCTTTCATTATGAACTCTTTCAGTTTCATTGCTCAGTCATTCTGTTTCAATTTGCTCAGTTCATTATAAACTTGTATTTTTGCATGCCTTCATATCCTTATTTGTATGATTTTTGTATGATTTTATTTATCTTCCCGGCAATTATTACGACATTTACTGCAGGTTTAAATGTGACGGGAAGGCACTGCCTATGGCCTATGACGCGAAAGCATTAGCCAATTAGGGCGAGGGGGAGGGTTGTTGAACAAGGAATGATACATTTCAGTGGGGCAAGGTTATATGAAACAGAGATTAGACATGGATTCCATATTACCACCATATTCCATAATCCCACTTTCTCCTCTATGCCAACACAGCATTATCTATGACAAATCTACTTCGTGTTTATAGAACTTGCCAATGAAAAAAAAATATGCTCAATCAATACAGAACTCTGTCAAGCTTATGTATTCTTCAATTCTGTTCTTTTCTACATTGAGTTTAGCTACTTTTACAAATATATTAGCATTTGAAGAATAAATTTAATTTTCCTATGTTATTTTTTTCTTAAATCCATTCCAACTGAGACAGCTATGTTACATTTGAAGGTACTACTTTTCATATTATCAACAGAGAAATTCCAGTCCCTATAAACAATCCTGAAACATGGTCCTAAAAATAGCTTGCATAACTTATTCAATTTATTTAAATATTACTTACCGGTTACATGAATGATCAGGAATAGGGGACATTTGTTCTACCTTAATAATCTTCTCTGTTTCATCATTCATGGATGATACCTTTTGAATATTTTCTCCAGTTTTATGTCGCTGAACATTCTTGCTCTGATCTGAAGCTTTCAAAATGGGATGATCTCTTTTGGTTTTAATGTAATCAGTTATTTGGCTTTGTTTGCAAGATCCAGTTTCACTTCTGGAAGTTACATTTTCTATAAAGACTGAATTGGAATCCTCAATGTTCTTAACATTGCTTTGCTTTCCAGATGGTCCTGGAGTGGGAACTACACCAGTTTCAGGTATAATCTTTGTTTCAAAATTTAATGATGAAGGCACTGGCATTGATTCTTGTGTATCCATGGCTAATAAGTTTGGTCCAGTTGCATTTATTTCAGTTCTGTTTGACACCAGTGATGATGCTGCATTGTACTCTGGGTTGCAGTGCTTCTCTAGTGAGCAAAATAAAACTGCAAGAGCAATTTCTGACTCTGGTATAACCCTCTTACCATGTTCTTTTAACTGCCCTGAAAGAAAGAACAAATATGACTATAAAGAAATTAGATAAATCTTTATTCAAGTTAACTATTTCAAATGAACTATCATGTTACTCAAAAACTGAAATTCACACAAGATTGTCCACAGCACAGGATTTCAACTATGCTAAGTATGCCACTGGCAGTATGTGAGCGTTATATAAATATTTTTAACAAATAGAAATTTCTTTTACAAACAAATATTTAATATAGATGAGGCAACCTGAAAAATTCAATGCCATGGCCAGTTGAACTTTTCAGTTTAACTCTATCTATCCAAAACGTTAAGCCTATATATGGCCAGTGTGAAGAAATGATTAATTTTCATCAATAACTTTAAATATTTAGTAGTTCTGCTATAACTATATGGAAAACAACATACTCATATAAATTTTCTGTGATACTGTACAAAACAATGCAGAAATTTGATTTTAATCATATTGCAATGATAAAGTGCAACCTAAATATTTGTGTCTCTCTTCATTCACTGGAACAAAAAGAAATCACATGGAGCAAAGTGAGTAAGCGGCATAGGTCAAAGAAAGCTGGATACTATTTTTTTTTTTTTTTTGTAAAAAACTGGCACACTGAGTTGGCTGTGTTAGCACGTGCATTATCATAGTGGAAAAATACCAATCTGAAACCAGCACACCAGCATCATACCTTTTCTGCTATACAAGCAAACTTACATCATCTTGATGTTTTATTTCACTTGATGAGTTTGTTTACTTTTTTTATTTTCTATTTTACTTTTTATTTATTTACTTTTAATTTTGTACAAGCTGAAAATTATGTTTTTCACTGGCTTATTTGCCAGTGGGGTCTTAAGAATAGTACCTATTTTTGTCCCCATTAATGACCTTGAACAAAAAGGCTGGATTGCTTAGTAGCTGTTCCTTCAAGATCCTAGAAGAACATCTGAGAACACCTCTCGTGGCCAGTAATCAGCGAGAATGGGACATCAAGGTGCCACTGTTCTTGCTGGTCTATCGCTCAACACATGACACCACTGGGATGATGCCAGCAAGCTTAATGTTTGACCGAGAGTTATGCCTCCCTGTGACATGGCCTTTGGGAGCCCCTGGAAGCGAAGCAGTCAACAACCGAGTATGTGGGGAACCTGATAGACCATCTTCACAACATGCATGAGACAGCTTGTCAGAACATCCAGATGGTGAGCGACCGCATGAAGACCCGTTACAACAGGCAAGTAAACTGCCAAGGATTCCAGCAAGGTGACCTGGTCTGGTTGTACCACCCTACCCGGACCAAGCGATGCTGCCCCAAACTTCAACAACTGTAGCAAGGACCATACCGGGTGGTAAAGAGAATTAATGACACGGTCTACTGCATCCAGAAGGTGCCCTTAGGAAAGATGGTGGCACACCTGGATCGTCTGGCCCAATATGACGGTGCTGTTCGGGACGACCAGCCTTGAGGAGGGGGCAGTGTCACCATGTGGCATTGTTGTGCTGCTTTCACAGGTCGGAGCCGGGCGTGTGACAGAAGAGAAAAAGACAGAGAGAGGCTCCAGAACGTTCTGCCCATTGTTGCTGCTGTTAAAGTTCTCGAAAGGTCTGTGGCTTACTAGAAATAATGGCTGGTGAGGTATAAATATCCAACAGGTGTTTATTGATTATTGGGACAGTTGATTGAAGTGTACCGTAGTAATTTCTTTCATTTGTTTTCGTGCAGCAAAACACCGAGTCAGCCTCGAAGACAGTTGATTGTCAATTTCACATCTTTTTACTGCAGCAAAAGTTGTTCTAAATTTCTGCAAACCACATTTCCGAATCTACGTAACCCTCGCAGTTACAATATTCACTACATTTACCTCTAAAAGTACTTTTACTCTTTCCAAATATGAAGAAATGTTTTACTGAATGGAGACCAACCACACATGAGGAGATTACTGGTTCAAGTATATAGAGTTGCGTTGTGAGGGAAAAAAAAATGCTATTCAGACTCATGTGTTCTGTTTCTCAGGATGGAATATTTTAGAACCCTCATAGTATTTAATACCCAGAAATGTGTCAGCATAACAACAAATTAGTACTAGTGTGGCTTTCAAATGGGATGATGTTTGTTCTTGAATGCTACTAATCTCTGTTTCATATAACCTTGCCCCGCTGAAATGTATCACTCTGCATTTAACTACCTTCCCCCTCACCCTAATTGGCTAATGCTTTCGTGCCATAGGCCATAGGTGGTGCCTTCCCATCACATTTAAACCTGCAGTAAACGTCATATTAATTGCCGGGAAGATAAATAACATCATACAAATAAGGATATGAAGGCAAGCAAAAATAAAAGTTTATAATGAACTGAGCAAGTTGAAACTGAATGACTGAGCAATGAAACTGAAACAAGTTAATAATGAAAGGCCTTTGGCCTTTTCCACTGGGACTTTTTAAACCAGCACACATACCTTTGAAAAATGCTTGTCTTTCAGTCTTAAAAGTCGTGTCACGCCATACCTTACGTTTCGTGTGTTCTTCGTGTATATTTTGCTTTGTAGCTCGGTACAGTCTGGTTGTCCTTAAATAACATCTTCGCCACACAGCAATATTGCCTCTGTCTTTTAGACATTTTTCTTCCCTCTTTTTTCATTCACAAACCCCAGCTGTATAAGCAATCTGCTGAAGTTTGGTAAATCTGCATCCTCATTTACAGCAGACGAAATGTTACTTATGTTAGGGAGTTCGCTTCTAAAGAAAAAACTATGCACATGACGACGTACAACACTTTTCACATATTTTCTCCGAGCACGCGCTTTTGTTTATTCCTGCTTTTGCCTGGAGTGGTAAGTTTTCCTGTTTTCTCAATTTCACATTGCGATGTTCCTACGGATCTAACACTCACACCTGTAACTTCAGAGCACAGCTGTTCGACTTCTCTCACTGACAAAGACAGATTCTTCTCTGTGAGTGCATTAAACACATGCACAATGTATGTAGCCTATATACGGCTAGTGTGGAGAAATGATTAATTTCCATCAATTAACTAAAATAATATTTTTTCGCCTGTTTGTAAAGAATTAATCTTGGGATACTTTAGCGAAAAACTGGCAGTAGACTCTGAAAAACTGGCAGTAGACTCCGCCATTATACATATAATAAGTACACGCGCAATAAACGATCAATAAAATAATTTATCTCTCGCACTGGGCACAACACACCGTCGAATGGCGATCTATGACTAATCCAATTCAAAACAAGGTCAGTGATAAACGTCATATAAACAAATATGTCATCACTACCGCTAAATCACGTGCTATCGTGCCATGTGCTTGAGAGCAAAGGAACCTCCGCTTTACTTTATTTAAGAATTAACATGTATTTCAGATAAATCAACTCTGTTGCGTAATATATTTAATTCAAATAGTTACGAAAATATAAATTTGACAATTCTCTTCCAAAATATAAAGATATATCACCATGTTAAATAATGAACTAATAAATCCTTTCATGGAAGTGTTGAAAACAGTGTTGTTGTATAAATTAAATTAATTAGGAGTCGATTAATGACACAAAACAACACTCACTTTTAAATTTTCCCGGAACCAGTTTCTGAGGCCTTCCCTCTATCTTCAGCCGGACATCGACTTGTTCTCATTGGTGTAGCTGGCAATATTTTGTCATCGGTCTCCTCTGGTGACGGTTCGAGGAACTTGCTGAACAAATCTTTCTGGGGGATGTCGAAATTGAATACTTTGTTCCTATTTTTTGAAATCAAGATTTGTTCCCATGTGGACAGTTCTTCTTTTCCTGTTGTATGTTTTAGTAATTTTGGTTCTGGATTTATGTTGTGGTTTTTTTCCCATATATGCGTGGCAACTGCTGATTTTTCTAATTGTTTGTATTTTATGTTCCTAAAGTGTTCCTTTGCTCTTGTTTCTAAATTTCTTTTGGTTTTTCCAATATAAATTTGACTACAGTCACAGCATTCAATTTGATATATACCAGATTTTTTGTTAGATGGAATGGCATCTTTGATGTTTGAGCAAATTAGGTTTTTTAAGGAGTAATGGTTCACTGGAGCTAGTTGAATGTTTTGTTTTTTGAAGACTTTTTTGAATTTATCAAAGGCCCATGGATGGTAAGTGAATTTTTTGAAGATCATTTTAGTTTCTGTAGCTGAGAGGGTTGTGGTTTCCTTTAGTAGTTTCTTCTTTTTTGCTAAGTACTTAGCAAAGTATTCAATTTCGACATCCCCCAGAAAGATTTGTTCAGCAAGTTCCTCGAACTGCCACCAGATGAGACCGATGACAAAATATTGCCAGCTACACCAATGAGAACAAGTCGATGTCCGGCTGAAGATAGAGGGAAGGCCTCAGAAACTGGTTCTGGGAAAATTTAAAAGTGAGTGTTGTTTTGTGTCATTAATCGACTCCTAATTAATTTAACGAACTAATTTTTACCGCACGACAGTCATTACCACAACAGCAGCCAATGAGAGGTGATTAGGTCACGTGACCGTTAAGAGATACGGGGCAAGCTTATGTGAAACAAGGATTAGGTAACCAACCAAATGGAGTCCTGCAGTGCTGTCATAATGTATTCCCCTTGAGTGAGTTGTGACGAGCACCAAGTGAATCCATCCCTAATAAATACTATTTGCACTATGACAAAAATTCAAATTTTGCAAAAAGTGATCCATGAGGAAGGTAGGGAGTAATGTTTCTAACATAACCATAAAACCCACATATTTTTAGCTCAAATAGTTTTCATAATACAAATAAAATACTAATATATTTTAATGATGCATCACAACATAAGCACTGTAATGAACATTGTTATCAGTAGGTATGTATTTACATATGTGTGTACATATATCTGTAATTACTCAGAATTGAAATGTGAAATATTGACATGCTGTACTAAAAGAATTATTTTGATCATACCAAAGTGTTTATTAAATTTGAGAGAAAGCAAACAGTACACCTACTCTTAACCATTAGAATGCTGTATCTGCAAACCATGATATGCTTATTAAATTTTAGATGAGTCGTATTTCTTACACATCTGCTTCACAGTTAAATATCGATACATGATATGCTTGTTTATAAATGCTTCATTTATTTATTCTATAGAATTCAAATCAGTATTATTCAGTTCTTCGACTTAAAAAAAAAAAAAAAAAAAAAAAAAAACCAGCTAGATCAACTTGCAATTCAAATGAGACATGAGGTAAGCTTCTTTTCCCCTTAACACTGCCAGTACAATCCAATTAAGTTAATGTGGGCTCAAATTTTGTTGGAAACGGAAATAATACTTTTAAACTGATTGACATTGACTGACTTATTCATGAAGAAATTGACAAGTTATCACAACAAGGCTGAGAGAACTGTATGAGACATGCACAAAAACTGAGACAACTTTTGGAAAGAAATAGCACGTGACGAGATTTTGGAGTGTAAAATAAATTTGTACTACTCAGTCGATAAAGACAGTGAAGTGACAAATTGTCTCTTGACATAAGTGACATTCACAGCTATATGGATGACCCACTGCCAGTTCCATTAGATTATAAAAATAGGTAATTCATAAACTATAACTGTAGCATTTAAAATATATACATGATATGCAATTATCCATGATGTAATTTTGATTTCAACAACTGCATTATTACAAAAGCTAGGAAAATTCAGTTTGGGTTCCCTTACAACTAGTGCCAAGAAGACTCGCATGCTCTAGGATAATGTGTGAGGAACAGGGAAAAAGAAAAGAGTGGGGGTAACGTAGCCATTCTTCCATAAAGTCGCTGCTTTTAAGATAGCCTACCTTGGATGCAAGTCCCATCCAACTCAGTGGGAGTGGTAGGAGCAGTGCTCCAAGGGACTGGGGAAGGGTTTGGAAGTAGGCATCATGTGAACTATTATCACTCCATGCTTTAATTTTTGTGTGTGAGTTGTGACTGTACGTTTCGTCGGAGTACATGATAGAGCTACCCTCCTGGCGGTTTCTTTTAATATTCTGTAAAAAAGACACACAAGCATTTTGTATATTGTATTTTTCAACAAGAATGCTTCTACAATTCCTTTCTTGGAAGTGTTGAAAACAGTGTTGTAATAAATTAAATTTAAAGGGAGTCGATAATGACACTAAACAACACTTACTTTTAAATTTTCCTGGAACATGTTTCAAAGATCAAAAACACTTTTTAAACCAATTCTCGAACTGTAAAAACACTTTAGCTCCACTTACATTTGAAATTAGGACATGTTTCAAGGACACCGCGTCCCCATCATCAGCTGATGTTCTACTGGTTCTTCAGGTGACCGCCTCCCTCTCATGGCGCTGTTCAATGAGTTGAATGACGTCATCTACTATTGGAATTTCGAAGTTCATTGCTCTCTTTTTGTTCTTCAAAATGTGTATATTTTTCCAAACTGTTAATTCCCAATACTTTTTTGCCGGTACCAAAAGTTTTATGTATTTGGAAATATTATGACTTTTTGACCAGAAGTGATGGGCTATGGCCGATTTATCTGTCTGTTTGTATTTAATACATCGCATGTGTTCTTTCATCCTTGTTTCTAGGTTTCTCTTTGTTTTTCCGATATAAATTTTGTGGCAATCCTCACAACTTACGCTATAAATTCCGGATAGTTTGTTGGTTGGACTTGCGCTTTTTAGCGGGTGATTCAGCATGTTTCTCATGTTATATTTGTTATGTGGTACTAGTTGTATCTGAAATTGACGGAAAATGTTTTTGAATTTATTAAATGCCTTAGGGTGATACGTAAATTTGCAATATACTTTCTTTGGGTCGTCAGCTTTTAAAGTGCTAACGTCCTTGATGGTTTTCCGTCTTTTATGCTTGTTTATCATTTTTTTAATAAAGTTTGGATCAAAGCCATTCACAATTGCAACATAATTAATGTGATCTACTTCTTTGGTATATTCTTCTATAGGCAATGGGATGTTCACTAGCCTATGGATTAAACTGTGAAATACTGCATATTGGTGTTCTTTTGGGTTGGAGTTGTTGATTTTAATGTAGTTATCCACATGTGTTGATATTCTATATATGCCAAACTCTAATTTGTCTCCTTTTTTTATAATTTTTAAATCCAAAAGTGGTAACCATCCATCTTGTTCTGTTTCAATGGTGAACTTTATGGATTGGTCTTGCAGGTTCAATAATTTTAGCGCATCCTGTGCTAACTTCTTTGGTATTATGGCAAATATGTCATCCACATAACGAAACCACACTTTAAAAATATGTGGAAATGCTTCTGTCACCAGTGTTTCCAAATAACTCATATACAAATCCGCTAATAATGGTGAGATGGGGTTGCCCATGGCTAAACCTGAAGTTTGTTTGTAATATTTTTGGTTGAACATGAAGCTGTTTTGGTTGATGCATAAATTAAAGAGTTTGTTGTATTCTTCAATTTGGGTTTCAGTAAAACCTTGATCTGAAAGCCATAGCTTAATCAAATTTGGTAGCTTTTCTGTAGGTATGCTCGTAAATAATGAGCTAACATCAAAGGAGACTAAAATTTCATTAGTGTTTATATTTACTTTATTTAATTTGTCAACCAATTCTATGCTGTTTTTTATTCCGAGAGAAGCATATCTTTGTATGAGATCCATTTCACATACTAACCACTTTGCTAAATGATATGTAGGTGCATCTATATTGCTGATAATCGGTCTAACACTTATCGTTTTTATGAAGTTTTGGTAGACAATACAGTTTTGGTAAAACTGGGTTGCTGGGGACTAATTTTGCTTTTGCTTTTTCCGGTATTATTGTACTTTCTTTTATTGTCTTATTTGCTGAAACAACCAAAGCTCGCAGAGAATTCTTTTTTATTTCTTCATGTTCTTAAAGTTTATTAACTCTGCATGTGTAATCATCTTTATCCATGATAACAGTTTTATTACCTTTATCTGCTTTCTTTTGGTTTTTCAATTTAGAAACAAAAGCAAAGGAACACTTTAGGTACATAAAATATAAACAATTAGAAAAATCAGCAGTTGCCATGCATTTTTGGGATAAAAACCACAACATAAATCCAGAACCAAAACTACTAAAACATACATCAGGAAAACAAGAACTGTCCACATGGGAACAAATCTTCATTTCAAAAAATAGGAACAAAGTATTCAATTTCGAAATCCCCCAAAAAGATTTGTTCAGCAAGTTCCTCAAACCGCCACCAGAGGAGACCTATGACAAAATATCGCCAGCTACACCAATGAGAACCAGTCAATATCCGGTTGACGATGGAGGCAAAGTTTCTGAAACATGTTCGGCGAAAATTTAAAAGTAAGTGTTGTTTAGTGTCATTAATCGACTCCTTTTAAATTTAAAGAATGCTTCTGTTTTTGCGTGTTTTTTGCCACCAAAACCTGAGGTGCTTTAATACTTTTAACACACTCGATTTTGTTTAGTAGTGAAAAAATACATTTACTGTCCTACATACTACAAACACATCAAATTCATCTAAACCTTGTAACAGTTGTTTTGGTTTGGGCCCTGAGAATTGAAAAATACTTAAATATGTTTAAATATGTGGTTTAGAAATCAATATGGAATGTTAGAATAAGCAAGAAAAATTGTTAATATTCAGTAGGTCATGAGATGACACTACATGTAAATGAAATTATGTTAATTTTTTTTGATTGGTAGTTTTAAGAATGAGATTGCATAATGTATGACGTGGACCAGTAAGAATTGAGTTTGAGTGGTAGTGAAGGTAACGAGTGAAGAAAAAGTCAGCACACTTGGAAAAAGAGTTAAGAGAGATAGTGTCTTATGATTGTGTCGGAGCGGCATGTAGAAATCTCTATAGAGATTATAAACTATATTCACAATTTCTGTGTAAATGTAATTCAATTACATTGATAAAATTAATTGTATATCTACATTATGACGTATTATGTGAATTTGTTACACAAAATTAAAATATTTAAATTATATTAATTTAAAAAAAAAATAGAATTTTTTTTATCAATAGATGAAAAGTTAACTCCCTCGCTCGAGACCATGCCTGAATTTAAAGAGTTTTTCTCATGTACTGGCCAGAACAGCGTCGGAGATCTTCTAGAGGCATCGCTGCATTTGAGTGTCAGATCTGAGCAGAAGGCTCGGATCGAGAAGAATCTACAACACGTGGTTTCTTCGTCATTTTCTTCTCGGAGGGCTGAATTCAACCAGTAACCCCAGACGCAATGCGGGACAAGTGCAGGTGTGGATAATCCCATCCTACATCAGCATTAAAAATCCTGCTGCAACCTGTACATAGTTCCAGCTGGTTTTGTTTCATTTTGGAGTACAAATGTAGTACCTATGCCAGTCTGTACCTCACTTAATTCCTTTTTTTATCTTTTTAATTGTAGATTTTGAAACATCTTTTACAGCTGCTGAAAATTTTCTTCAAGGGAATTATAAGTGTCTCCATTTGCCTTTGTTGCTTGAATGTTAACACATTGGCTACTACACAAATATAACTATTTGTATCAAAAACTTCACTTATCTTACGAAAATTATGTCAATTTTTCTTATTAATTGAGATCAATTTCACAAACAAATGGCTTGCATCATCAGTCCATCAACAAACTTTGTCGTCAAGTGTCGAAATGTGTTGATGGACTGACGAAGCAAGCAATTTGTTTTGAAATCGATCTCAATTAACAAGAAAAATTGACATCATTTTCTTAAGATAAGTGAAGTTTTTTTGTTACAAATAGTTATATTTATGTATAATACATTGCTTCACTGTAGCTAGCTTCATTTTCTATGTAACATTGGCTACTGTTTCCTTAGATTATGCTTGTAAAGTTATGCGACAAATTTTGGAACGGTTAGATGACATCTATACCCTTACATGCTATGCACTAATTAAACGCAAATGTTAAAAATCTTGAAGCGTTGTGTACTTAACTCACATGTACACAACAACACACTGACTTTTGCAAATGGTTTGCAATGTGATGGCTGGTCGGCTTGCCGACTGGAGCTGCCGCCGTAGTCAAAGACTTTATGGAAGTATGGCCACTCTACCAATGCTGAACAAATGCATCTGAATTGTTGTATTGCAGAACTCTACCTATTAAAGAACATAGTAGGCAAGAAGGTTCCAAGCAGCCATGCCATGTGATCAAAGTAATGTTCTTGTCATGACTAAGGTTTGAATACTTGTTGGGTTCAGTTGGCCTGGAAGATATGATTATTTAAACATTTTCTTTTTCTTTGGGGGGGGGGGGGGAAGATGAATAAAGAATTTATTAATGCTTTAGCTCCCCAGCTCCTTTGTGTATTCATTTCATACTTTCATTCACTATATAATGTGGCTTCGGAATAAGTAGTAAATTAAAAATATAATAAAAGATCTGTTTGAACTTGACTGTATTATTTAATAGTATACAATAAATGATAAAATCAAACTAATAATTTTTTATTTCCTGAAACACTGCACTTTCCAGCCAAACCAAACCACCCTTTACAGCCTCAGAAAAACCTCCCTAGAATTGATATTCTAAGCCACTAAAACCTTTTGCTAAGTGATTTGTGACTTGAGTATACTGCTAAAAACGCAAAGCACGCTAGGTAACACTCAAAATAGTTGATGGCTTTGCTTAATTTTTTTAAATAGAACAGGAACGAGTTGCTGTTGAAAAATTTTTCAGGATACATAGATTATATTATATACTGGGTGCCAAGTGCACATATGAGAATCCAGTATCCTAGAAAGAAAAATGGTGAAATGTTCTGAAACAAAGAAGTTTCAATTCCACAATATTACAAGCTTTCATACATCTCTTCTTCGAAATATGTTGTGTTACTTTTACCACAGTTCCAGAGGTGCTGATAAAAGCAAATGTTGGTATATCGAGACATAAAAGTACAATGCTACTATACCACAGGAGGGGTAGACAGCACAATGAGGCTACAAAGGACACCAGCTAGTATTGTGAAATAAGAATTCTGACAAACATAAACTAGCTACAGTAACTTTTATGTAACTGAGCTATGTACTTACATACTTACTTGTCAGATCTTCAAACTCATTTGGAATTTGTGATTCTTGTGAGCGTCTGTCTGTACCATATTGAAGAACAATGCAATCTGGATTAAAATAATATTCACTTCTGTGGTTATTTAAGTCCAACATTTCTGCACTGCCACCTGAAATTATAACAAAACAATGGATATTAAAGCAAACATAATAAATCATTTTCCTGCACAATAGATAGATAATTTATTCATCTTGTAAATCATACATTGTACATGAGTACTATGATATAAGACACATCAAATTGTGAATTTACAGTGCAATTAACTATACTAAATATACTTGTAAATTAACCCCTTTTAAAATGCCCCAAACTGATATGGACGTGTATAGACGTCCTGCGCATACATGCATTTAATGCTCATTTAACGCCAATTATTTTAATCTTTCTATTTTACAATAAATTTAAATTAGTTCTATAAGGGATGGAAACGTACCCTTAAAGGTTTCTTTTTGAACTGTACACCTCCAAACCTGGATAAACACCCAAGGGCACATCTGCAGATTCACACCAAATAATATTGGTTTCCTTGCGAACTTCTTTTTCGCAACACACTAGACATTTTCGAAATGGTTGAGACTTTTTTAGTTGTGGGTGGTATCCTTTTAGGAAAGTGTTTTCTCTCAAGTATGAGGGTTGATGTCCTGGTGAATTTCTTACCCCCCAGTATAAAGAGGCCTCTGAGTATTATAATACTCAATTAGGTTACGAGCTATTTATACATGCAAGTACAGGTAGATGAATGTCTTGCATGAATTTACAGCTCTGAAAATTACTAAACAATTGTGTATGGTTACATCCAGTGGTATAAAAATACTTTTATTACCATTTAACTGTTTTTCGTAAAGAGGGATAGCTAGTAAGAGCTGATCCACATCACCCATATTTGACCCGCCATTGCCCCCTAACAATGGAGTAGCTAACATGCCATCTGTAGACCAGTACACGTCACTGCTACCTATATCCTAAACAACTCCTTCTTAAATTTTTTAATTAAATTTAAAGGGGGTCGATTAATGACACTAAACAACACTTACTTTTAAATTTTTCCAGAACATGTTTCAGAGACTTTGCCTCTATCCTCAGCCGGCCATCGACTGGTTCTCATTGGTGTAGTTGACGATATTTTGTCACAGGTCTCCTCTGGTGGCGGTTCAAGGAACTTGCTAAACAAATCTTTCTGGGGGATGTCGAAATTGAATACTTTGTTCCTATTTTTTGAAATAAAGATTTGTTCCCATGTGGATAGTTCTTGTTTTCCTGATGTATGTTTTAGTAGTTTTGGTTCTGGATTTATGTTGTGGTTTTTTTTTCCCAAAAATGTGTGGCAACTTCTGATTTTTCTAATTGATTCTATTTTATATTAGTGTTCTTTTGCTCTTGTTTCTAAATTTCTTTTGGTTTTTCCAATATAAATTTGACTACAGTCACTGCATTCAATTTGATATATACCAGATTTTTTGTTAGATGGAATGGCATCTTTGATATTTGAGCAAATTAGGTTTTTTAAGGAGTAATGGTTCACTGGAGCTAGTTGAATGTTTTGTTTTTTGAAGACTTTTTTGAATTTATCAAAGGCCCATGGATGGTAAGTGAACTTTTTTGAAAATCATTAGTTTCTGTAGCTGAGAGGGTTGTGGTTTCCTTTAGTAGCTTCTTTTTTGCTAAGTTCACTTTTTTGTCTACTAATGATTTGAGAAAGTTATTGATGAGCTCTTGTGCTACTTCTATTCACATGAATATCCTTTCTCTGTCTAGTATTATGCTTATGAACTGTGTCATTAAAGATACAGTGGCCGTTTCCTGTCATTAAATTTGTCCTTGTAAATTTTAAAATTTCAAAAATGAAAATACAAGGGAGAGGTAAGATTTTAAATTTTTTAAATAATGGTCTGCACGTAGATGTTGTTTTAACTCCTCCAAGTATTCTTAGAATTCGTTTTTGCATTATGAATAATGATTTACAATGTGGTGAGTTACCCCATAATGTTATGCCATATTTTAAAATGGAGTGAGCACACACAAAATACATGCTTCTGAGAGTTTTTATGTTAACTATGTGTACCAGTTGTCTGAAATTATAACAAATTGTACTCAGTTTTTTAATTAGATGATCAACATGCGTCTCCCATTTTAGGTTACTCTGTATCCAAAGACCAATTACATATTAATTGTGATTGTACAGAAGACTTATTCTAAGAAAACTGAAAATGAATTACATGTGTCTTATCCAAGTTTACGATTAAATTATTATTGCTGAACCATTTAGAAATATTACTGAACACTCTGCTCCATAAGATTTGTAGCTCTTCAAGTACATTGCTTTCAATTAATGTATTTGTGTCTTCAGCATATTGAACTATTGTTTTAGCTGTAATATTTGACTGCAAATCATTTACAAAGAATAAGAAAAGAATAGGACCCAAAATAGAACCTTGTGGTACACCAAACTTAATATATTTTGTGTCTGATAGATAGCCTACTAAATACCAAACTTAATATATTTTGTGTCTGATAGATAGCCTACTAAATGCATTAACTTTTTATTTAATGTTTTAGATGAAATTACACAGGTTTAGCTATAGTCCTAATCATACAAATTATCTCAAAATCACACTATTTGATTTGATATTTATTGAGGTACTAAGCTTTTACAATTTTTTGGACTGCCCTCTGTTTTGGCCCAGGCCACTGCTACACAGGACAGTCCATTAAGTATATTTACAGATGTGTTACAATATGTGATTACGGAATAGTCACTTATTATTCTTTCTCACTTTTTACAGTCCATACCCACTTGCTTAAATTCATTTTTGATATTTGCCATTCTTTCCTCCACATCTGTTTCCTCACAATATTTATTTTACACTCCTCATCAAACCATGTGTCACTTTCAATAATTTGCCTATTTCTAACTTTCATCTATTCCCCTGCCCAGTGCAATATGAAATTTAAGATATTCATCGCCTTTTCAATTTCAAAGGTTTCCAAGTTATATACTATCCCATACTGACATATTTTCCCTCGCCCAGAATTTAAAAGACTTTCAAAGTTTGCCTTATGCTCTTCCTTCCACCTATATCCAACATATTCTCTTCTAGCTGCTATTCTCTCCCTTATTATGTCAGTTTCCACACTTTGTGATTTGGTTTTAATACACATTACTAATGGGAAATGACCACTATTGGTACTTACGTTTATCACTTTGAAATTACTCACTGTATGTCTAATATTATTGGACCAGGAAACAAAGTCAGTTACACTCTGGCCATTTGCATTTATGAAGGTGTATTCCCCTTGCTCATCTTCACCGTATTTCCCATTAAGAATGTCAAGCACATTTATTTCACAAAATTCGAACCCGTTCTGCCCCTAGACCACACATACTTTTCCAATGTCTTTTTGCATCTCAGCTGAATTCATCACACTATTTAGTATTTTTAAACATCTCTTTTCTTCACATCTGTGAATAAAATGAAAGAAAGATATAAAAATTATTTGTGGTTGGTTTATTGACACTCGTCACTTACTTTTTCATATATTTATGAGAGACTAGTTTCAAAGGCCCTGGCCTCCATTTTCAATCTCTTTCCAACTGGCATCTGTTGTCTGCTCTCTCTGGTGGTGGAACTATGAACTTTTTTGTCAAATTATCTACTGGCGGGATTTCAAAGTTCATTGCGCGATCCTTATTTTTCCAGATGAATATGTTCTCCCATGTTGTCAATCTATTTTGGTTTATCACTCCTTTTAATAATTTTGGATTTGGATCAATGTCATGGTTTTCATTCCAAAAATGAAATGAAAGATGTTTACATGAGACCAGAATTTACTGATTTGACAGTTAGATGGCATTTATCTTAACAACAAAATGGAAACACAAGAAAAAGTCTTATCCAAGCAACTCAAACTATTTCAGATTCAAATTTGTACTAAGTTGAAAGGCACAAACACTACACACATCACTGAGGTGGACTGGAACAAGGTAAACTGAATACCAAAGGGTTGGAGTTAACACTATTCACAGTTGCCCAGTGGGAATGTACTGACCATATGGCAATGATACAGGGTTCTTCACTTAAAACCTAATGGAGCACACTGCGGCTTGCCTCTCCTGCAACCTTGCCAGATTCCCCCACTATTGCATCCTTTGTGCATGGGGACTAGTGGTGTGCACTCCATTTAGCAGTACTGCATTAGCCACCAACATAAACAGGCACTTGACTCTAGAGCAATGTATTTTCATGTGTAAAAGTTATTATAAATGACCAAGTGGGTTACTTCAGGCGGTTTCATCTGTGGCGCGCATTCGGGAGACCCGGGTTCAATTCCTGTGGCCGATCTACCTAACCCATGTGTTTTTTGGGGTTTTTCCTGGGTTGCGAGGCAAATGTTGGGTAAGATAATTACATCTCCTGAATTTCCCATTCCTCAATTTCATTAACATTTCATATCATCTCTAATATGGTGTTGTCTTTCAGGGTAGAAATGTCGGCAGGTGTCTCGGTGCTGTCATGACTCCTTGGGTCGGCCACCCTCAGTCCCCTCTTGCCTCATCCTTCCTCCCGGGGATGCCCCACTTGAGGCATAGGTACAATAAACTACAGGTTTCAGTGCCGAATCCCCTCCTTAGTAATCCCAATCCTGTTATAAATAGGAATCACCAAGCCATATTCGCACAGAGTATATTCAAACATTTCCTGATGAAGTATCCCCATCCAGATTTACAATTCACGAGATTAAGAAATTTGAAACCTTTGGTTCTGTGACAAACAAAAGCGTAAATGTACAGTGTTAACAGAGGAAAAGTTAGACGACATAGGCACATATTTTGAACATTCACCAACCAAATCATTCCAAAATTAGCAAAACAGGTGGGAATTTCAGAGTACTGCAAATACAGCAACTAAATTATTAAAACTAAAACTGTATAAGTGTACAAGTGACCTTGCTAGCAGGGTTACCCAGTATCATGAATGCATTATTGTGAATGATTTCTTTCATAAGTGAATGACAGTTTAATTCATCTACAGTTTCTGTTCTTTTCTGATAAGGCATGGTTCCAGCTCTGTGGTTGTGTCAACACTCACAACAGTAAGTACTGGGCCTCTGAAAATCCATATCACATTCAAGAAATCCCTCATTATGATTGGAAAGTTGCTTTTGGTGTACTGTTAGTGCTAGATGTGTATTTAATTGCATATTCTATAAGCAGACTGTAAATGCAGAGAGGTACCAAAATGACATGTTGATCCCATTTTATCATGAACTGACAGAAGAAAAGAAATCATATGGGTGGTTTCAACAAGATTCTGCTACTGCCTGTACAGCAGAGTCCATGAATAAAATTAGGGAAGTGTCTGAAGATAGAGCGATTAGTATTTTGCTGTCTGTCCTTGTTTGGATAATGAGTCAACCTTGTATATACTTTTCTCCACTTACAAGTTTTTTAATGAAGACTAGTTTCTGGGAACTTCTTCCCTATCCTCAGTTCTGTGGTTGACTGATGATGCATCCGGTGTCTGCATATGGCTTGGTGATGTGCTATGGCAGACTTGTCCATGTGTTTGAACTTAATATTTCTTAAGTGTTCTTTCATTCTTGTTCCTAGATTCCTTTTAGTCTTCCCAATGTATATCTTGTCGCAATCCGGGCAGCTCATTTGGTAAATACCTGATAATTGAGTTTTGGGTGTGCTATTTTTTAGAGGGAGGTTTAGTAAGTTGCAGATGTGTTTGTTTGAGGGGCTAATTTTATGTTGAAGCTCTTAAATATCTTTCCAAATTTTTTGAAATATTTTGGATGAAATATAAATTTGCCATATCTGGTGTTTGAGTTTTCTAGTTTTCTAGTTTTCTAGTTTTTTTTTTTTTTTTTTTTTTTTTTTTAAATGTAGTAATGTCCCTTGTTTTTGTTTCTCTTGTGTCTGCAGATCAACCTTTTGATGAAATTTGTGTTGTAGTTCTTCAATTCAGCAACCTGGTGTATGTGAATGTACTCCTGTTCATATTCTGTTTTTGTTAGCGGAATGTTGATTAATCTGTGAACCAAACTATGTAATACTGCATACTGATGTTGTAATGGATTAAATGGGTTGCATTTAATGTAATTGTCAACATGTATTGCTTTTCTGTTTATTCCAAATTGTAATCCTGTTGGTGTTCTTATGATTTTCAAATCTAGAAAAGGTAGCCATCCATCCTATTCTACTTCAGTGGTGAAAACTATGGACTTTTCTTGTAGGTTTAGCAACTTTATAGCATACTCAGTTAGTCTTCTAGGAACTATAGGAAACATATCGTCATATCTATGCCAACATTTGAAAATATGTGGAAAGGCTTTAGTAATGTGTTTCCAAATTACTCAGGAACAGATTAGCTAGTAATGGTGAAAGAGGGTTACCCATGGCCAAGCCTACAGTTTGTTGGAAGATCTTGCTGGAGAACATGAAGCTGTTTTGTTCAATACATAGGATGGTTAATTTGATGTATTGCTCTATTTTATCATCAGCAACGTTGCTTTTGGATAACTAGACTTCCATCAATTTTGGAATTTTTTCTGCTGGTATGCTTGTGAATAGAGATCTGATATCGAAGGATACTACCACTTCTCCAGTTTTTATAACTGGGTTTTCAATTTTCTTTACCACAGTGAAGAAAAAAAAAAAAGTTATAAAAATTATTTATAAATCCAAGTTTAGATGTGAAGCTATGCTAGCTATCTCTTTTAATCAGAAGCTGTGAATGAACTCTCAGTCTAGCCACTCAAGAAGTTTGCTTAACAAGCTTAAGAAGGGATTTACAACATGAGACAAACAACTGAGAAAAATGCCTTCAGCTGGTTGGCTGGTTGGCACAGCAGGAGCAACAACCTGGATATGCTTGACTATATAATTGCCTTTGTTCCTTGTAATTGATGAACATTTTACAGCTGCAATGTGAGAGATATTACGCTAAATGATTTCTTTAATAGTTTTATTCCAGAATTCTCTATACCAAGTGAGTCAGCTGCCCCTATTTATTCTGATCTATGCAACCTGCAGTTTATACCCTTATGTGAAAACATTGAGCCTTTCAGCACAAAAGCCCATTATTGCAGCTTTGCCCTGCTGTTCAGTACTATAAACACCCAGCATTAACATTTATAGCCCTGAATGAGGACCAAGAAGCTGCAAAAATCTTAAATAAATGATGCCTTTTCACGCATATAATACCAACAAGATAAACTAATGCTTTCCCAAACAGCAACATAAAACACGTGACAGCTGGACAAGATGGTTACCTGCTGAAGTATGGTGATGCAAGAGCTAGGTTCTCCTGCCTCAGTAGCGTAGATGGTGGCATGTCTGCCTCACGTTCAAGAGGTCCCGAGTTCAAATCTCGGTCAGGGTGAGTTACCTGGATGTTCTTTTTAGGGTTTTCCCTTATCCTTAAAAATGAATGTCGGGTAACTCTAGGCTCTATGGATCCCGGGCTCATTTGGGCATCATTTCACCCATTACATTCATCGTCCGTGCCCACCTCGGTAGCATAGATGGTGGCATGTCTGCCTCACATTCAAGAGATCCCGAGTTCGAATCTAGGTCAGGGTGAGTTACCTGGATAAGGTTTTTTCCAGGGTTTTCCCTCATCGTGAAAGACAAATGTCGGGTAACTCTAAGGTCTATGGACCCTGGACTCATTTGAGCATCATTTCACCCGTTCATTCACCATCCGATACACTTAATGTTGGAGGACATAAATTACAAAAAAAAAAGCTAGGTTCGAAATGAAGTCACATTGCTCTGTCCCCCCCGCCTTACTCCTAGTATTTATTGTCTATATTTTAGTAATTTATTTATTGTTGCTACTGGTTCTCCTGTGAGCCAAAGATACAAGAATTACAATCTGATAATTAGGAATTTACTGGGATTAGCTCACCATGCAGATGAGCCGAGCTCACCCTATAGGTAGAAGGAGAGGCCCTTTCCCTTCAAAGGGAAACTATGGGCTATCTTTATCTTTAATTTGGGATCATATTTAACTTTGTGAACTTTATAATTTGTACCGCATCTAGAGTTGTAAACCATGTTACATAGTTAGCTTTCATTTTTAGGAGCATGTCGACAACATTAAATCTAATAGTTTTTGTTTCATACTTAAATCATATGTTTCATTTTGCATTTGTGAAATGTTTGAAACCTGGTTGAATAGGTCAAGCACAATACCAACTATAAAATATCTGCTACGAACTATATATTTATAACTATCTGCCAGTGGAAAACATGGTCATTAATGTATTTTGTAAACACCAATAATGTTATGAAAAATTTTATTTGTATCATGTCAAATTATAGGCCCCATAAGGTAAAACAAAGAGTAATAAAAGTTTTGAACTGCTCAGGAAGGATTTGAACCCAAGCTGCAGTGGCAGAGTAATCTGTATAATACCATTTAGCCAATGGTTCCTTCCGACGACAGCTTGCTATACGAATAAGTAACCGCAAACCTTAGACCCCAGCTCGGATCTTTACACAGCTTCATACAGTGCTTTGAGCTCGTTTTGGCAGTTTTAATACAAATAAAAAAAGTAAACGCCATTACAATTACTCTATGAGCTAAACATTGCCATAATTTGTGAAAGAAGCTAAAACAATATGCCAAATTCTTTGCATTTTCTGACATGGCTGTACAACGAGAACATGTGTTGGCTGAAGATATAAATCCAATTGGTTCCACTGTGTAGATCAGTTATTTTGTGTTCCAATGTTATTGTGAACTGATGTATGTGATAAGTTGTTCCTTCAGTAGTGTGAAAGTACCTTAATGAATAAAAGTTTGCAAACTTGTCTGAAATTGCTACTGCGGCTCTCTGAGTGTGAGTATGATGATTTTGGAATCAACATATATAGTTACTAAAATTAGGCAAATGAGTCAACCTTGTATATACTTTTCTCCACTTACAAGTTTTTAGATGAAGACTAGTTTCTGGGAACTTTTTCCCTATCGTCAGTTCTGTGGTTGATGATGCATCCGGTGTTTGCATCTGGCTTGGTGTCGTGCTGCCATCTAATGTTCTGGTAAGTTTGATGACGTCATCTACGGCGAGAATTTCATAATTCATCAAGCGGTCCTGTTTCTTCGTAATAAATGTTTTCCCAAATCTGTAGTTCCAGAGGTTTCTTTGCCTGTTTGATCAGTTCTATTTCTTGTTTTATGTTGTGATTCTCAGACCAAAAGTGATGAGCTATGGCCGACTTGTCCATGTGCTTAAATTTAATATTTCTGAAGTGTTCTTTCATTCTTGTTCCTAGATTCCTTTTGGTCTTACCAATGTATATCTTGTCACAATCCTGGCAGCTCATTTGGTATATGCCTCATAATTGAGTTTTCGGTGTGCTATTTTTTAGAGGGTGGTTTAGTAAGTTGCAGATGTTGTGTTTGTTCTGAGGGGCTGCTTTTATGTTGAAGCTCTTAAATATCTTTTCAAATTTTTTGAAGTATTTTGGATGAAATGTAAATTTGCAATATCTGGTGTTTGGATTTTCTAGATTACATTTCATCCAAAATACTTCAAAAAATTTGAAAAGATATTTAAGAGCTTCAACATAAAATTAGCCCCTCAGAACAAACACAACATCCGCAACTTACTAAACCACCCTCTAAAAATAACACACCGTAAACTCAATTACCAGGCATTTACCAAATGAGCTGCCAGGATTGTGACAAGATATACATTGCTAAGACCAAAAGGAATCTAGGAATAAGAATGAAAGAACACTTCAAAAATATTAAATTTAAATACATGGACAAGTCGGCTGTAGCACATCACTTTTGGTCTGAGAATCACAACATAAAACAAGAAATAGAACTGATAAAACAGGCAAAGAAACCTCTGGAACTACAGATTTGGGAAAACATATTTATTACGAAGAAACAGGACCTCTTGATGAATTTTGAAATTCCTGCCATAGATGACGTCATTGAACTTACCAGAACATTAGATATATACAAGGTTGACTCATTTGCCTAATTTTAGTAACAATGGCACTCCACTTTCTGAAATACTTCTTTTTATTCTATATAACATATATAGTGATTGCTTTCCGTCCCATACAACACTAATGGACTGAGTTATCTACTCTTCCTCTATAAACTGTTATGCAAATCATTCATTAGAAGGTATTCAAGAAAGGTTTAAGTCACATATGTCACTTAGCATGTTGCATAAATTAAAAAATAAATAGGGGCTAATGATTCACCTGGCATAATGCAAATAAAAGAGTTAATATGCAGATTTGACATCTTGCTATTTATAAGCTTAGACATAACTTTATATGAGCTTAAGGAGCTCTTATGAATGTTTTACCTGCAGCGTTCACCATACAAGCATATGAGTTGAATTGACGCTGTGTTGAAAACAAGAAACTTTTTCCAGAGAAAAGTGTTCTCCTATTTTCATTTATATCAAAGGAAACTTCATTGACATTAAGGGTACTTTCTGCCAGAGGAGGAAGAAATTCACGATAATCTGGTGGCTCTTTTCCACTGGAAACAGCTGCCACATAACTCTCCCAGTACTGAGGCGTTACAATTGGTTTTCCATATGCTAGTGCACATACTACCTGCAAAATAAAGACAGAAAAGGAAAATTTCACTGTAAACATTAGTACTTAGCCTTAATACAATTTTGTGCTTCATTGTATCATAGTCCTTAAACAACGGAGTACTTAGCCTGTTTGTTTTAAATAAATGCTATAACACTTGATTTATAACACTATTTCTCATGCTGTATACACTAAATCACCCACTCAAAAACACAAGTCCGGCCAACAAATTATCAGGAATTTATAGTATAAAATGTGAAGATTGCCATGAAATATATATTGGAAAAACAAAAAGAAACTTGGAAACTAGGATGAAAGAACATATGAGATGCATAAAATACAAACAGATTGATAAATCAGCCATAGCCCATCATTTTTGGTCAAAAAAGCATAATATTTCTATAGAAATCAAACTTTTGGTACCAGCAAAAAAGTATTGGGAATTAACAGTTTGGGAAAATATACACATTTTTAAGAATAGAAAGAGAGCCATGAATTTTGAAATACCAATAGTGGATGACATCATTCAACTCGTTGAACAGCGCCAGGAGAGGGAGGCGGTCACCAGAAGAACTAGTCAAACATCAAATGATGATGGGGACGCGTGGTCCTTGAAACATGCCCTAATTTTAAATGTAAGTGGAGCTAAAGTGTTTTTATAGTTTGACAAGTGGTTTAAAAAGATTTTATTGATAAAGCTCCACTGTTTATAAATACTTCTATTTTATAATTTTAACTTTTAACCAACTTTGCCATTCACTGCTCTGACTGGCTGACTCATACACAATTTTATAACTCTGATACTCACTGATCAATTCAAAACTAGCACACTTCTAATCTCTGTTTCATATAACCTTGCCCCGCTGACATGTATCACTCCGCATGCAACTACCTCTACTACCCTCACCCTAATTGGCTAATGCTTTTGCGCCATGGGCCATAGGCAGTGCCTTCCCATCACATTTAAACCTACAGTAAACATCATAATAATTGCTGAGAGGATAGATAAAATCATACAAATAAGAATATGAAGGCATGTAAAAATACAAGTTTATAATGAAACTGAACAAGTTGAAACTGAATGAATGAGCAATGAAACTGAAACAAGTTTATAATGAAAGGCCTTCGGCCTTTTTCACTGGGATTTTTTAAACCAGCACACATACCTTGCAAAAATGCTTGTCTTTCAGTTTTAAAGGTCGTGTCACCCATACTTTTCGTGTGTCCTTCATTCACCCAAGTCTCATCAAGGTTGTATATTTTGCGATTTGTATCCCGTCTGATTGTCCTTAAAGAACGTCTTCGCCACACAGCAATATCGCCTGTCTCTTGGCACATTTTTCTTGCCTCTTTTTACATTCACAAACCCCAGCTGTATAAGCAATCTATACAACCTAGATCTGATGAAATTTGGTAAATATGCATCCTCATTTACAGCAAACAAAATTTTATTTACGTTAGGGAGTTCGTTTCTAAAGAAAAAACTATGCACATAACAATGCACAGCACTTTTCACAAACTCCTGGCATTCTCCAAGCACATGCTTTTGTTTATTCCTGCTTTTGCCTGAAGTGATAAGTTTTCCTGCTGCCCCAATTTCACATCGCAATGTTCCTACAGACCTAACACTCACACGTGTAAGTTCAGAGTACAGCTGTTCTACTTTTCTCACTGACAAAGACGGATTCTTCTCTGTGAGTACATTAAACACATGCACCACAATTCTTTTTTTGCCGCTTTGTAAAGGTTTTACCCTTGCGATACTTCAGCGAAAAACTGGTTGTAGACTCTGCCATTATACATATACTAAGTACATGCACAATAAATGATCAGTAAAATAATTTAGCTCTCGTACTCGGCACAGCACACCTTTGAATGGCAATATATGACAAATCCAGTTCAACACAAGGTCAGTGATAAAAGTCATATAAACAAATATGTCACCACTACTGCTAAAGCACGTGCTATCGTGTCATATGAAAGGCGGGCTTGAAAGCAAAGGAACTTCCTCTTTACTTCGTTTAATAATTAACATGCACTTCAGATAAATCAACTCTGCTGCATAATATATTTAATTCAAACAGTTATGAAAATATAAATTTGATAATTCTCTAAAAACATATAAAGATATATCACCATATTGAGATTTAACTGTATTGGAATACCACAGTGAAGCGAAAAATTATTAATCTTTAGATGAGTCGTATTTATTACACATCTGCTTCACTTTCGAATAACAAAACTGAAAAATCTAGTAAATCAAAAAACTTCATTCAGTGAATTTATGACTTAGGTTGAACTGATCTCACTTACACACCAGAGCGTTATTAACATTAAAGGTCACATTATAATAAAATTCACCTTTACTGTCAGTGTTATTCTGCTCATAACAACATGAGTCACATCAGGAATCCAACTGTTCACAATGTGTCCACCCAGTGTAAAAATATGTTTTTGTACTGTTCTTTTTTCCTCGGGAGTTAATGTTGATGTAGTAATAACCAAGGGCAAGCATTGCAACCTGTAGAAAAGCACATATTTTGTTGAGATAACACATATGCACTTCTGTGAGAAAGAAACAGCCATGTAACATATCCTGTGTCACTCAGAGAACTTCGTGGATTTCTCTAAATGTTTAATTGTTCACATTAATACAATTTTAATGATGAAAGTAGCTTATCAACACACAATTATCCATAAAATAAAATTGAATGAGAAGATATTGACAAATTGCTTCACTAACCCTATTTTTCACAGGACATGTTTCAATAGCTGTTGCTCCCATCATCAGCTGAGTCTCGACACTCAGTCGAGTGAAACTGAGTCGAGACTCAGCTGAAGATGGGAGCAACAGCTCTTGAAACATGTCCTGTGAAAAACAGTTAGTGAAGCGAAGTGTCAATATCTTCTTGATTCACTTTTATTCTAACTTGTGCTTCACTGTCTCTATGCTTCTTTCAATTTTTATACTTTGAATTATCCATAAACTGCAAAAAGAAGAACCATGCAAATATTATCATAGCTGAGTGATTCAGGAAGAAGCACTACATAGAAAGAAACAAAAGGGAGAGCTAAGAAAGAAAAAAAAATTAAGTAGGCATGCATTTATTTTATTTACTATAGGAAATGAGTTCAAAATAACTTACTTCCATTCATTCCACTGCAAACCAAATCGAATACAAAATCCATTTTGTAATGTCTCCTTTACATTACTTGTCAATTTTTTAAGTTCATTGGTTCCATCACTTACAAATGTTCCATACTTGGAATTTGTGTCCATTACTGTCACCTCAGGCTGATGTTTTATATCTGCCTATAAATAAAACAAATGTTATGCATGATTGGAGGAATTTAATAACAGTGACGTGAAAGTTAATTGAAAAAACTATTTGTATTATTTGATTTTGATTATTGTTTATTGACACTTCATCACATTTTTATATTATCGAGGGACTAGGGAGAGGTCGTCCATCAGCCCTTATCCTGCTTGCCAACTCGATCGTGCGTGGTTCGATCTCGCTCTTTCCAGCAACTCTAGACTCGCTACTCCACATTCGGTGTTCCAACAACTTTTTGCCGAACTACTGGGCTGTTACCCTATGTTCCGGTCTTTACGGACGGTTCTCAGTTAGGTAGCACTACGGGTTGCGCGTTCTTCATTAACGGCGAGGCTCATAAATTTCGACTTCTGGACTCCACTTCGGTCTTCTCAGCAGAGCTGTATGCCATCTACTATTTGCTCCTTTTTATTTGCAAGTTAGCTCCTGACTCTTTTATTGTTTGCACTGACTCTCTAAGTGCTCTTCAGGCCTTGCAACAGCACACTGCCGCTCACTCCCTTGTTTTAAAAATACAGGTCCAGATCTCGCAAATGCTCAGTCGCGGATACCATTTTGTTTTTACTTGGAACCCAGGCCATGTGGCATTTCCGGGAACGAGGAGGCGGACGCGGCTGCTAAGTCCGCTTGCCGTTTGCCCCGGAGTTCAACAACTACGGTGCCATACCAGGATGTGCAACGTTTTTTCCGTCGCCAGCTCCTATCTGCTTGGTAGCAATCCTGGACAGCTTTAGAAGGCACACAACTCCGGGCGATAAAGGAGAGCGTACAACCCTGGCCAACTTCCTGCAGGGATAACCGGCGGGCCGAGGTGATACTCACCCGGCTAAGAATTGGGCACACACGAGCGACTCATGGCCACCTGTTAAGAGGGGAACCGGCCCCTGTGTATGCTCCATGTGCAGTACGCCTCACTGTGCGACACGTATTGCTTGATTGCCCGCAGTACGCCTGCGTTCGCCAGTCTTTGGGCCTAAGGAGTAACCTGCACAATATTTTAGGGGACGACCCAGTGGCCGTGGATAAGGCACTGCGGTTTGTTTTTAAAATCGGTTTTAATAAACAAGTCTGACTTGTATTTTATATTTATTAATTTTAGAGTTTTTAAATTTTTAGTACTGGGACGAGTTTTTATGTGCTTTTAATAGTTGAGTGTATATTTTATCTTACTTTTTAACTTTGTGTAGCTTTTAGTTTTTAGAGTTGACTTCGGGCCCAAATGACCTTGTTGTCGACGGACCCTAAAACACTACACACTCACTCACTCGAGGGACTAGTTTTGGAAGCTATCCCTTCCATCCTCAACCTCTCTCCAAGTTGGAGAGAGTAAGTGACGAAGTGTCAATAAACTGACTACAAATATATCAAAATTTAACTGTATTGGAACACCACGGTGAAGCGAAACAATTTTAAATTATTAGATGAGTCGTATTTATTACACATCAGCTTCACTTACGTACCTATATTGAGGACATGATTCGTGAACCATCGTTCACATCATCAGCTTAAATGCGACTCATGATGCGAATGATGGTTCTCGAAACATGTCCTCAATATAGGTATGTAAGTGAAGCTGATGTGTAATAAATATGACTCATCTAATAATTTAATAACGACTACAAATAGTTTTTTCAATACAAATGTTATCAGAAACAACTCTTCCAAAATAAATTAATTTGAATTCAACTGTTAATTATAAAGCCACAGATGTACTTTAAAATTCAATCCATTTTGTACTCTCCATATTTAGAAATTTGCTTTTCTTGCACTATCTCACATTGCTAAATACAAATGTACTTGAGATTAAAAAGGAATTTAAAGAAAAAACAAAGAGATAAGGAATTTAAACTAATACAGGGTTGAGCATAAGTCATAGTAGGTAATGAACTGCTTAGTATAATGACACTGAACATGCACGGTTTTCAAATATCAGCTGAATTGGGAAAGCATTGCCATTAGCAACCATGGCGTTGTGGACAAATAATCATGTTGCATTTGCTGTAGAGATTTATTTTAAGAATAATGAGTCACCTATTACAGTTCGAAGGATATTTTGTTGCCACTTCCAGCTAGGACATTGTGACAAATTTCGTGATCATTGGACAATTGTGAGGTGGGTAACAGTGACAACGGTCAGGCCATTCGAAAACACAATGAACGCTTGAGCAGGTGCAAGAGATCCAGAATGCAGTAATCCAAAGTTTTCAGTAATCTGGAGTTAGACATGCCTTGGCACTGGAAATGTCTGCATGCTCCTTGCAGCATATTCACCATAAAGGATTGCAATTCCATTCTTACAAAATGCAGAATGTCCTCCACCAGGAATTTTCTTGGACGTTTGGCAGCTGATCAGGATATCCTAAATAATATAATTTTGAGTTGAACTAATACTCAATGCTCCACTTATTGCTAGTATTTACCTAGAACGCGTTTCGTTAGGATCTTCCTAACATCAGCTGTTGTCAATTAATGGACGTTGGTTTGGTGAACTCTTTGGAGGTGATAGGTGCGTCTCTGTTGATATCTTGATGAACTTGAAGTTTCGGTTTTCCTCAAAGGTCCAATTTATCTATTTCTTGTTCCTGATGTTCCTAAGATGCTCTTTAAGCCTAATGTTCAAGTTCCTTTTTGTTTTTCCAATGTAAAAGTTGTCACAGCCTTTGCAGTTTATCCAGTACACACCTGATTTTTTGTCTGTGGGTATCTCCTTTGAATTATGTGATTTCAGAAGGTGTTTGCTGCACACTAAATTTGTTCTGTGGGGCCAAAGTAATATTGTGCTCTTTGAAAACTTTTTGGAAAAGGTGTGTAGCTCTGGGATATGTATTTTCTGTATGAAGTTTCATTGTTGTTTAGGGAAAGAGTAGTTACTTGTTTGCATCTTTGTTGCCTTTTGAATTTATCAATTTTCTTTTTGACCAATTCAGCACTGAATTGGTAGCGTAGTGTACCATTTTTGGAAGGAGAATCATGATATAAAACGAGAAATCCACTTATTAAAAAGTGTCCAAAGAATCATGATATAAAATGAGAAATCCACTTATTAAAAAGTGTCCAAGGTCCAGCTGCATTAACCATGTGGAAAAAAAATCCATAAAGAAATATGAAAGAAAATTTTTTAATTTCGACACTACCTTTGAAGAAAACCCAAACTTCAAGTTCATCAATATATCGATAGAGACGTACCTATCACCTCCAAGGAGTTCACCAAACCAACATCCATTAGTCGACAACAGCTGATAATGTTAGGAAGATCCTAACAAATTGCATTGTGGGTAAATACTAGCAATAAGTGGAGCATTGAATAGTAGTTTGACTCAAAATTATATTAATTTTGTGCTTCATTATATCATAGTACTTACACATTAGAATATCCTGAATAAGTTTATTATGTCCGATGAGGCCTATTTTTGTCTAAACAGGACTGTTAACAAGCAGAATTTCTGATACTGAGCTGCATAAAATCCATTACAGCTGCAGGAGAAACCACTAATTCTCAGCACATCATAGTGTGGTGTGGGGTTTCTATAACCAGCATCTTAGGCCTATATTTCTTTTAAGACTCTCACTGCAATGCCATTACCATTAATGGATATTGCTACAGTAAGATGCTGAATGACTTCCTTCTTCTGCAGTTGAACAACGGGAATGTACATATATGGTTCCTACAAGATGGAACAACTACCCATACTGCCCAACAAGGAATGTCTTGAGACAATCTTTCCTGGGTCATCTGATCTCAAGATTTAGGGACATTCATTGAACGGTATGGTCGCCTGATTTCACCAAATCTGATTACTTCCTATAGGAACACTTGAAAAGCAAGGTATTCGCCACATATCAAACATTGGCAGACCCCAAGATCAGATAAGGGAAGCCATGCGAAACATTTCAATGGACATGCTGCATTGCCTGATACAAGCTTTCTCTCGGCAATTGGAAGGTTGTGTTGCCTGTAATGGCAGGCACCTACCAGGTTTTATAACATTGACATCTATTGTCCAATATAGCAAAATGGCATATTTCTATCTTCTTTTTTGTCTCCCTTTCTCATCAATGCTGACGTTAGGAGGCACTTGGGTTCCCTCAGAATGAGGGAGCCAGAGCATCTGACCTGAGATGAAATCAGGGTTGATAGGTCGGCCCAACACCTGAGATAAATGATTGATGGAGCAATTGGTGGAATGATGGTGGAGGAAACCGGAGGACCCGGAGGAAACCCACCCCAGCACCATGTTGTCCACCACAAATCCCACTTTGTGGTTGCCTAGGATCGAACCTGGGCCGCCTAGGTGAGAGCCAAATGGTCTAAGCACTCAGCCATGGCACGGCCTATATTTCTATCTAAGTTATGTAATATTTTAATATATTGCTCCAATACTTTCACCATAATGCATTTTTAATATATTACTACAACTTACGTCCAACCCTGTATAACTGCTAATTATCATTATATTACCTACATGTTAGGTACTGCCAATTATTCCTAAAATTTCCATAATAACTTTATAGCACTTTATTATGTATTTCATAAATAGTAGTCACAGAGTATATACCACAGAGAAAATATGAGAAAATATATAATTTAAGGAAGTATGTCATCAATATTAAAAAATAATGCTCTCACTCATATTGTCGCGAGGCACTTATTATGTGGAGAGAGAAATTGGGAGTGAAAGAGACAGATAGCATTAAGTCACACCCACACACCGCCCAGCGCGTGCGCACAGTGCTAATCACTTGCAGAGGATACGAGGTGGGGAGAGAAGAAACTAGGGAAGTTACTGGACTGTTCCTTCCCCTTCGCCTGCCACCTCGAAAGGGCATGAAGCTTCAGGAAGTTTCGCCAACCTTCGTGATACAGCGAATGATTGTGTAGAAAGGACCGGACTAGACAGTTTCAGTTTTCGGCAAGGAGCCGAGTGACTGACTTGCAGTGTGGACCTGCGGCAGACGGACTGCATTCATTTGTGTTACGTATTTCTGCTGTTAGCAGAGATATACAAAGTGTATTTCTATGGAAATAAAGACGTTTTGAATTTCTGCAACTTGGACTTTTAATCTTATGAACCCACAAAGTCACAATATAAACATGAAGGGGGTGAGAGAGTGGAGAAAAGGAGAGAGAGAGACAGAGAGAAATGCAATTTCCATTCAGTGTTATAAACAGATGAACTTAACAAAATTAATATGTATTTGAACACAAATTATTTTAGAATAACACATAGATACTGCAAATGCTAATATGCCCTACAGTTAAACAGTAGCTAAACTGGATAAGCAATGGTTGAAGATTGAAGACAAGCTACACCAATAGAAGTTTCAATGCTTTCAATGCTTCAAGAAGGCGTTTGACTCAATCAACAGGCGAAAGCTGATTGAGAAAATAAAACGGACAATCAGCGAGAGAGACCCACTAGTGAGAATAATTAAAGCCTGTCTACAGAGGAACATAATCCGAATAAACAACAACGTAGAAATCTCTGCAGACATACGAGGCGTGTCCATAAAATAAGATCTCCAAAGCGCTGGAGCCGTGAGGGATGCTATTACATGAGATCCAGCAACACCGGCGGTTTTTGTTTTGTAATTTACGCCCTCCAACATTAAGTCATATCGGATGATGGAGTGGGTGAAATGATGCTCAAATGAGCCCAGGGTCTATGGACCTTAGAGTTACCTGACATCGTTTTTAGGATAAGGGAAAACTCCAGAAAAAGAACCTTATCCAGGTAACTCACCCAGACCGAGATTCGAAATCGGGACCTCTTGAACATGAGGCAGACATGCTACCATCTACACTACCGAAGCGGGTGCCCCACTGGCATGTAGCTTGGTTTCACCCCTTCAAATCGCCACCACAAAGAACCCAATGCAACCATTAGTCTTGGCTGGGCAGCCGTTTGCGATGGAGCTTCCTATCACTTCCACTGCCAAGTGCGAGTTGCATGCAGTGATCCGCCTTTTGAGTGCCAAGGGCACTACCCCCACTGAAATTCGTCAGTTATGCGAAGTCTATGGGCCACAGTGTATGGAAGTCAAAAACGTGCGGAAGTGGGTCAGAGAGTTCAAAGACGGACGTACAGATGTCCATGATGAACAGCGTTCTGGTCAGCCTTTGGCTTCAGCCGAAACAATTGCAAAAGAGGAGCAAGAAATGCTCCTGTGTGACAGTTCACGAGCTGTGCGAACTTATCCCTGAAGTCAGTAAGATTACGATTGACAAGATTTCGACTGAACATTTGCATTACCACAAAGTGTGTGCAAGGTGGATCCCCAAAATGCATCGGCTGATCTCCTGGCCCAGTTCAGATGGGACATCCTCACCCATTCTCCCTACAGTCCAGATTTAGCACCTAGTGATTATCATCTATTTTCTAAGTTGAAGTAACACCTGGGTGACCGACGATGATTTGAAAAACGAGGTTAAGCGATACCTGCGCAACTTTGCGGAAGAGTGCTATGACAAGGGTATACAAACACTATCACAGCGCATGCAAAAGTGCATCAATCACAATGGTGATTACGTTCAAAAATAGCTGTAAGTTCTGCCTTTCCATCAATGTAACATTCATTGACAATAAACATGTTTTCTATACTAAATAAAATTGGACACATTTTACGGACACACCTCGTAGTACAGACTAAAGGAGTCATGCAAGGGAATCCCATGAGTCCCACACTTTTCAACATTTACACAGCAGATGTGAACAGCATAGTAGAGGAATGATCGAAAACGGAGCCGATCCTATACGCGGATGACATGGTGATTGGAGCAACAGAGGAGGAGGATGATGTGCAAAGGGCAGTAAACAGACTGGAGACCTGGGCGGAGGAAAACAGCCTGCAGATAAACGAAGAAAAGACAGTACAGATGACCTTCAGAAAAGGAGGGAAGTCAACATCCAAAGACAATATAACATTACACAAGAAGCCACTGCAAAAAGTAGGAAATTATAAATATCTGGGAATAACACTACAGACAACAGCGGCTTCTTTTGGTATACACATTCAGGAAAGAGCAGCAGCAGCAATCAGGGCCTCGTACAACATTCCAAACATAGCAAACTTATCAACTTGCACAGCAATGAGAATATTCAAGATGGCAATAGCGCCAGTGATAACATATGGAATTGAGATCATTTGGGAAAAGCTGAAGATCGGAGATCTGATCAGAATAGAAAGAATAAAAGCAATGTTTATGAAGAGGATTACCCGAGTTGGAAAAACAGTGCCATCCTGGCTGGTATATGAAATGATGAGAAAGCCGTACTTCATAGAAGACATATGAGCACAATTCTATTTACAATCAACAGAAGCAAGCAGCGCCCTAGTAAACATCACGGAAAGAAAGGAAAGTGAAACCAACCTCAACTTTAACTCCTCACCAGCGATGATGGATGACAGATGGACTAGAGAGTGCAATACGCAGTGCCACATCACAACACGACTCTCCATCCATGGAGTTCACCACAAGATATGTGTAAACAAGAAGTACCATGAGCCAGACGAAGACTGCAAGTGTATATTGTGCAGGCAGAAGTGTAGTAAATATCACATCATAACATGCTCGAAAAGGACTAGGACAGTTACAGACTATAGCAAAGACTAAAATTTTAAAATAACCTAATGCTCAAACTTGAGTGTACACTTCTCTATTAATTAATGTTTCACTTCCTTCTCTTCTTTTAAATTCGAGAAATGTGAATTCTTCTACATACAATTAAATGAACAGTTTATAATCTTCTGCTGTTTTAAAAATGATGGCAATCATAGGTCCGTACAAGAATATTGTTGTTCCACTGGTTTTCTAATTATGTTTTACAGAAAACATACATTTCATTTGCTCTAGGAATCCATTTTCATAGATTCTGAATATAATTGCTGCAGATTTGTTTCCCTTGTTATTAGATCAACTAGTTAATTTTCAAAAACCAAGCTGAAAAACTGAATAATATTGTCCGGATTAATATCAAAATTTAAAGATGCAGAAACAGTAAATGGAAATCTTGGAGATTCTGAAATAAGAATATCAGATGCATAGAGTCAACATGAAAAATTCAATACCATGGCCAAGATTTGAACCATGGATCTCCTGGTTTCCGTCCAGTCGCTCTAACCCATTGAGCTACCATGGCCAACTTGCCATTATGACATTAAATACTCCATTTGACTCATATATTTCCCCGGTAAACCACTAGGGGCTATCGCATTTGAGATACACTGTTTATGGCGACTTACTATCATAATTAATTGAGTCCCAGGTTTCATCATTTAACTCTTATTTTAGTTAATTGATGGAAATTAATCATTTCTTTATACTAGACGTATATAGGCTAAGGTTTTTGATAGAGTCAACATGAAAAATTCAATGCCATGGCCGGGATTTGAACCACGGATCTCCTGGTTTCCATCCAGTAGCTCTAACCCACTGAGCTACCATGGCCAAATTGCTGTCATGACATTAAAATTCTCCATCTGACTTGTATATTTCCCTGGTAAACCACTAGGGGCTCTCACATTAATATAATATACAAGTCATGATGACAAGCTTAGCCTATATGCGGCTGGTATGAAGAAATGATTAATTTCCATCAATTAACTAAAATATAAAATGCATTCAGCTCCATGCACTATATGGTTTCACTATAGTTGTCACACTTGCTAGAATCAGAGTTGGTATCACTACCAACTAATGAAAAAGCACTGTCATAATCATCATTATGCTCTCAGAAATATTTACGCTAATCATTGTGAACTATCATGAACATTTCAAATATAAAAGGGCATGATGACCAAGTAACATCTAGTGACAGCTTAAAAAACATCCAAGTTCTATGAAGCTGAGTTCTAAGCTTAACTTCTCAATGAACTAATCAGAATGTCAATAAATGAATGGAATAGAAAATATATTACAAGATAACTTGTTTTAATAATTAATGGGTTAACTTTGAAAAGCATGTATCCTTGGGATGGTAAGTCAAGTTCTTATAACACTGTTGATGCTACTATATACTTGAAATAAATTTTAGATTCTCAAGTAGATTTTAGTTGATGGAAATTAATCATTTCTTCACACTAACCGTTTATAGGTTAACGGTTTTGTTAGTCAACATGAAAAATTCAATGCCATGGCTAGTGTGAAGAAATGATTAATTTCCATCAATTAACTAAAATAATAAGAGTTAAATGATGAAGCCTGGGACTCAAGTACTTGCAATAGTAAGTTGTCACAAATGGTGTATCTTGAATGTGAGAGTCCCTAGTGGTTTACCGAAGAAATATACAAGTCAAATGGAAAATTTAATGTATGACGGCAAGTTGGCCATGGTAGCTCAATGGGTAAGGGATGGAAACAAGGAGATCCATTGTTCAAATTCCGGCCATGGCATTGAATTTTTCATGTTGAGTCTATCTATTCTCAAGTGAAGTTAACCTATTGCTTTCATATACTTACCAAATGCTGGCTATTGTAAGTGACAGAGACAACAGCATGTCTACGGCTAATTGACTGATCATTTTCCAAAATTAGGTCACCATCTCTTCGACTGACTACATGATCTTTCTCAGTTGTTAGGTAGTAAGTAACTCCTGTAAATGTGTAAGTGAATGAATGAATTATGAAAAACAAAATTTCAATAGTCACCAAAGTGAATGTTCTTGTCTATTTATCCTTAAGTAAATAAACATAACTTGTGAACAAGTTATGACTAAGATCATATACGAGGGCAGTTCAACAAATACCCATGCTTCAAAATATATGGTGTTGCTAACGGAAGTTTGTGTTATCAACCTGTCATTTGTTACATGTTGTTAAAACAAATTTGGTGCTAATTCATAGGTTAGTTTGGATTTTACAGACATTTAAATGAGTTTTTTATGAAGAATAGTTTCTGGGGACTTCTCCCCTATCGTCAGTTCTGTGGTTGACTGATCAGTCAACCACAGAACTGACAATAGGGGAGAAGTCCCCAGAAAACTAGTCTTCATAAAAAACTTGTAAGTGGGGAAAAGTATATACAAGGTTGACTCACTTGCCTAATTTTAGTAACAATGGCACTCCACTTTCTGAAATACTTCTTTTTATTCTATATAAATTCAAATGTGTTGAATATTCATTTTTGACGAGCAGCACCCAGGGCGCTCTGCAGTTGTGGTTACTGAGAAAGACATTGAAAAAGTGTATGATTCTCGCAAAGTGGCAGAGGGCAGAGGTCATAGGTGTATCGATGGGAACAGCAATTCATATTTTGCACAAGAAATTGGAGATGAGAAAATTGTCGGCCCTATAGAGGCTGCATTTGCTCACATTGAACAAGTGGGTGCAGCTTTTAAATTCATGCTGTTTAAGTGAAATCTAAAGGACTTTTTGTGTCAAGTTGCCATTGTCGATAAGACCTGGATTCATCATTATACTCCAGAAACCAAGCGACAGAATGGGTTGCTTTGGAGAATCTGCTCCAAAGAAGGCAAAGAGGGCCCCATCAGCCGGAAATGTGACAGCAACGATTTTTTGGGATGCAAAGGGTCATACTCATTGCCTTCTTGAAAAAAGGAAAACCAATTATTGGAGCATACTACAGTGAGCTATTGGCTCGATTTGACAAGAAGTTGAAGGAGACACGGCCCCATATGGCAAAGAAAAACATTCAGTTTCACCATGATTATGCCCCAGCATATTCATCTGGAGTTGTGCCACCAAACTGCATGAATCGCATTATGAATTGTTGCTACACTTGTCCCCCCATTCTCCTGTTACAAAACACAAAGAAATGGCTCACAAGAACAAAATTTAGATAAAATGAGGAGACAGAGGCATATTTGCAGAGCTTTACAATTCTTGTTTTCTGGTGGGCTTAAAAAATGACAGGACCATTGCAAGAGGGTATATGTTGAGAAATAAATAATGTGACTGCGAGGGTTACATATAATCAAAAGTCTGGTTTGTAGAAATTTAGAACACTCTTTATTGCAGTAAAAAGACATGAAATTGACAATCAGCTGTCTTCAAGGTCGACTCGGTGCTCCGCTGTCAGTAAACAAATGAAAGAAATCACTGCAGTACACTTCAAACATGCACTGTCGCAATAACCATCACACAACTGCTGCTCTAACGCCTTGCCGGTTATTATATCCCCAGCCATTGTTTCTAGAAAGCTACAGACCTTTCGATAACATTCGCAGCGGCAAGAGGGCAGAAAATTCTGGAGCCTCTCTCTGTCTTTTTCTTTCTCTTAGCAAGCGTCCAGCTGTCCTGCCCATGCACACGGTTCCGACTTGTCACAGCAGCTTAACAATGCCACACAGTGACAATAATTTGTGTTTGAAAAAACTGGCCTCTTCATTCCTAACTTGGGTACTTATTGAACTGCCCTCATATAATCACAAATTGCTATGTGGATTGTTATATAAAGAAATATTAAACAATACACTTCCAGAAAAAATGCCAACATAGGAATCACTAATAAGCAGAGAGAATAAGAAGATCAGCATAACCCAAAAACAAAAGGCTACATATATAGCAAATTTCACATTTGAGTCAAATATTATTTAAGTGTTCTAGGTGAAGATTTTCTAGAAAACTCCTTAACCAACCCTGTTAAGTAAAACTTTTCATAATTTATTTTCTCAAGAATGGCTATAACATTTTTAGAATAAAGTATTCATATGTTTAAGATATTTACATGATCATAAAATGTACATTTTGAGTTTTATGTGAATAACCAATGGAGGTCTTTCATTCTAAACAAATTTAATTTTTTATAACAGATAAACCTTTATGGATAGACTGTGGTGTATGGTTTACTGAAATATGCAACTTATGTCAAATAACTTTTATAACATCAGCTGTTCTTTTACTTCAATGAATATAGTACGCAGCGGAAGTATTACATTCCAATAAAAGATTTCATATCAATATTTCACAAAAAAAAAAAATGTTTCAGGACCCCTGAATATAAACAAAAACCATTTTTTGATAATGGCCTGTGTGTGTGGTTAACTGACCGAATAGTGGTTTAACTATGAAGCTGGCACTTAAGTACTTACAGATTAGTACGTCGCCACAAACAGTGTTTATCTCATTGTATATGGGAACCCATAGTAGTTCAGCCATAGTGGGAAAAATACGAATCAGTTGGAGAATTTAATGTCATATTGGCCAGTTGGCCATGATAGCTCAATGGTTAACAGCAAGTGGATGGAAACGGGTGATTTGTGGTTCAATTCCCAACTATGGCACTGAACTTTTCAGTGTGACTACCTCCCCATAGGGGAGGGGATCCGTCTCCTTCAGCTACTGTGGTGCAAGTGCTGCGGACCCTTAGCACTCGTGGTACCTCTGATATTACCAGAGGAACCTCGAACCGAACATACCTCATAAATTTATGCAAATGCCTCATAACTAGTAATACACAACAATCATGAGTACACTGGCCTTTATAAGGTAATCCTATTCAATGAAAAATCTTGAAGAAACATTTAAGGTCATTATTCACTTCCTATATAATATGGAGAAATTCTTTAATATTTCAATCAACAGGTAAATGTTCAATACATGGAGTGGAACGCATTTGATGGTGATTTGATGACATATTACTGTTGACTTGCAGTGATGCATGTTCTGAGGCTAATGCTTGAAATGGTGATAGTGTTAAAATTTTCATATATTAATATATAAAGTAAGATTCAAAAAAAGAAAAAAAAAGAAAAGAAAAGGCAAGTGTATTAGTGGTGGTGTGTGTACTACCAGTCATGATGCATCTGCCATAAATGTATGACTTGTTCAATTTCCCTGCGCTATGATTATGGTAGGGACTAAAGGAACAAACAAACTAAAAGAAAACAAAACGAACCTACTTATACTTCTTTTTAACTTGAATAAGGTTTATTTTATAATTGGATAATAGCTTATTTGCTTCAAACCAAATGAGCTGTTCAAATGTTTTACTGACACTCTCTTAATTGCTCATGTGACTTTTCAGATATAAGTACACTAGTATCATCTGCAAACAGCACAGCTTCTGAAACCTTCCTAAGATTATATGGCAAGTCATTTACAAATATTAAAAATAGCAATGGCTACAACATTTCAATGTTTGAGACTGGAACAAGTCTTTTTAGGCTTAAACCCTATGGATGATGATGATGATGATGATGATGATGATGATGATGATGATGATGATGATGATGATGATGATGACGATGATGATGACGATGAAAAATAACAATGGTCCAAGTAGAGAGCCTTATGGGTCACCTTTAATGTTAACATATGGTTGCACCAATTAATACATTATGTTTGCATTGTACGAGCTCATTGAATATTTATTAATAAAGTGAACTACTGGGCCTCAAATGTCCTGTATATGTACATAAGTGTTCACAGAAAGATCCAATGGTAACTACATTACATGAAAGTCATTAAAATTCCAATACCTTTGAAATAAGTTTTGGATGACGTTTCAACACTTCCTTAGCTAGCATGGTTCAAATAAGAGATATAAACTTTTAGAAAACAATCCATTATATTTTCTTTTTATGAAGCCTTATCAATTTATTTTCACAACAGTTCCAATGGATTTTATTGCTATTTCTCTTACAATCTTATTACAGTTGTCATAACTTTCCTCAAATAAATCTATAACAAACTGCTTGACTTGTCACCCCTGGTTACTTTGCCCTACGCTAATATGGGGCACTTTATGCCTCTGTCAATCTGGGTGGCTCAATTGGTTAGGCACTGATCTACTGATCAAAAAATTACAGGTTCAAAAACCGGCCGAGACGTATGGTTATTAAGTGTGCTTAGAAGCAACAGTCTCATGTTAGTATATACACTAACATGAACTTCTGCAGGACCAATTCCGCAAAACCAGCGCCACTGATATGATCCAGGTAACTGATAACAAGATATCGAGATTCAACTGTATTGGAACACCACAGTGAAGCGAAAAATTATTAAATTTTAGATGAGTCGCGTTTTTTACACATCTGCTTCACTTTCGTACCTATTTTGAGGACATGTTTCGCAAATCTTCGCTTGCATCTACGGCTCTTGTGCGACTGACGCTAGATCCAGCGGTGTGGGTAATTCTGGGGTTGTTGCTGCCATCTGTTGATTTAGTGATGAACTGAAATGTGGGATTCTCTTCTAGCGGGATTTCAAAGTTCATTAGTTGGTTTTTATGTTTTTCTATGTATATCCTCTCCCATATGACGAGTTCACTATGTTTTTGTACGTATTTTAGTAATTTTGTGCTATCTTCAATTTCATGATTTTCAGACCAGAAATGAGCTGCTATTGCGGACTTATCAATATTTTTGTATCTTAAGTGCCTGAAGTGTTCTTTCTTTCTAGTGCCTATGTTCCTTTTTGTCCTTCCTATGTAAATTTTTTCACAGTCTTTACACTTAATTTTGTAAATGCCTGACTTTTCCTCTGGTTTTATCTTATCAGTATTATTACTGTGAAGTAGGTTTTTAATGTTGTAATTGTTTTTTGGTGCCAATGTTATATTGTATTTCTTGAATATTTTTTGGAACTTTTTTGTGGCCCAGGGGTGGTAAGTAAATTTAGCAAATCTAGTTTCTTGTTTTATTGGTGTGAGAGCTGTGATCTGTTTTAATTTCTTTTGAAGTTTGAATAATTTTAGTTTTTTATCTACAAGGTTTTTTCCATATCCATTTTTGATTGCAGTTTTTAAGATTTGATGGTATTCGTTTTGATATTCTTGTTGGCTGAGAGGTAGATTTACTAATCTGTGTGTTAGACTGTTGATGGTTGCATGTTTGTGTGGAATTGGGTTGAAACTATTTGCTTTGATGTAATTATCTGTGTGTGTTGCTTTTCTATGAATGCCAAATTCTAGTTTTTCATTGCCTTTTTTGATTTTAAGGTCTAAAAAAGGTAGAGTACAGTCCTCTTCAGTTTCTACTGTGAATTGTATGCTGGGTTCTTGCAGGTTGAGTAGTTTCAAAGCATCATCTATTAGTTTGTAGGGCACTATTGCAAAGATGTCGTCTACGTATCTGTACCATGTTTTAAACATATGAGGGAAGGCTTTAGTAATATGTGTTTCGAAAAAGCTCATGTATAGATTGGCCAAAAATGGTGATAATGGGCTTCCCATAGCTAGTCCTGAAATTTGTTTATAATATTTTCCATCGAAGACAAAATAATTTTGATGTATACATAATTCAGTCATTGCCACATATTCTTCTATTGCATTGGCATCCAGGTTTATAGAATTTAGCCATTTTTTCAGTTGAATCAAAAGTTTGTCTAATGGAATGCTAGGGAAGAGGGAGCGGACATCAAAGGATACTAAAGTGTCATGAGGTTTAAGTTTAAGATTTTGAATTTTTTCTACCAGGTCTAAAGAGTTTTTTATACTCTGAGTATGGAATTGTGGAAAGGACTGAAATTTTTTGGTTAGCCATTTTGCCAGAAGGTAAGTAGGAGTGTTTATATTATTTACAATGGGTCTCATGGGTATGTTGGGTTTGTGTATTTTAGGCAAACCATATATTCTTGCAAGGGTAGGGTTGTCTGGTTTGATAGTTTTTTGTTCTGTAGTTGTTAAAATTTTACTATTAATGATGGTTTTTTGTACATCTTTTATGCATCGGTTGAGTGGATTAGAATCTATTTCCTGGAATTCTTTTTGTTGTAGTAACTCTAACATTTTTTCTTTGTATGTAGCTGTATCTAAGATTACTATTTTGTTTCCTTTATCAGCCCTTGAGAAGATTACATCCTTTTTCCTTAAAGATTTAATTATCTGAATTTGTTTCAAATGTTTTATTGGCTTTTTATTTATTAAGTTTTCCAATATAGGAGCTGATTTTTTCCTAATTATATTTTTGTCCATGGTTTCCAAGCCTTCTACTGCTAATTCTATGTCTGCAATGAATTCATCCGGGTTGCTGGAGTATGTTATACATGTTTTTAGGCCTTGGTTAAGTACATCTATGTCTTCCTTGTTAAAGCAAAATTTTGTTAAAGCAAAATCTCTAAGCAAAATTTTAACAAGGAAAGACATAGATGTACTTAACCAAGGCCTAAAAACATGTATAACATACTCCAGCAACCCGGATGAATTCATTGCAGACATAGAATTAGCAGTAGAAGGCTTGGAAACCATGGACAAAAATATAATTAGGAAAAAATCAGCTCCTATATTGGAAAACTTAATAAATAAAAAGCCAATAAAACATTTGAAACAAATTCAGATAATTAAATCTTTAAGGAAAAAGGATGTAATCTTCTCAAGGGCTGATAAAGGAAACAAAATAGTAATCTTAGATACAGCTACATACAAAGAAAAAATGTTAGAGTTACTACAACAAAAAGAATTCCAGGAAATAGATTCTAATCCACTCAACCGATGCATAAAAGATGTACAAAAAACCATCATTAATAGTAAAATTTTAACAACTACAGAACAAAAAACTATCAAACCAGACAACCCTACCCTTGCAAGAATATATGGTTTGCCTAAAATACACAAACCCAACATACCCATGAGACCCATTGTAAATAATATAAACACTCCTACTTACCTTCTGGCAAAATGGCTAACCAAAAAATTTCAGTCCTTTCCACAATTCCATACTCAGAGTATAAAAAACTCTTTAGACCTGGTAGAAAAAATTCAAAATCTTAAACTTAAACCTCATGACACTTTAGTATCCTTTGATGTCCGCTCCCTCTTCCCTAGCATTCCATTAGACAAACTTTTGATTCAACTGAAAAAATGGCTAAATTCTATAAACCTGGATGCCAATGCAATAGAAGAATATGTGGCAATGACTGAATTATGTATACATCAAAATTATTTTGTCTTCGATGGAAAATATTATAAACAAATTTCAGGACTAGCTATGGGAAGCCCATTATCACCATTTTTGGCCAATCTATACATGAGCTTTTTCGAAACACATATTACTAAAGCCTTCCCTCATATGTTTAAAACATGGTACAGATACGTAGACGACATCTTTGCAATAGTGCCCTACAAACTAATAGATGATGCTTTGAAACTACTCAACCTGCAAGAACCCAGCATACAATTCACAGTAGAAACTGAAGAGGACTGTACTCTACCTTTTTTAGACCTTAAAATCAAAAAAGGCAATGAAAAACTAGAATTTGGCATTCATAGAAAAGCAACACACACAGATAATTACATCAAAGCAAATAGTTTCAACCCAATTCCACACAAACATGCAACCATCAACAGTCTAACACACAGATTAGTAAATCTACCTCTCAGCCAACAAGAATATCAAAACGAATACCATCAAATCTTAAAAACTGCAATCAAAAATGGATATGGAAAAAACCTTGTAGATAAAAAACTAAAATTATTCAAACTTCAAAAGAAATTAAAACAGATCACAGCTCTCACACCAATAAAACAAGAAACTAGATTTGCTAAATTTACTTACCACCCCTGGGCCACAAAAAAGTTCCAAAAAATATTCAAGAAATACAATATAACATTGGCACCAAAAAACAATTACAACATTAAAAACCTACTTCACAGTAATAATACTGATAAGATAAAACCAGAGGAAAAGTCAGGCATTTACAAAATTAAGTGTAAAGACTGTGAAAAAATTTACATAGGAAGGACAAAAAGGAACATAGGCACTAGAAAGAAAGAACACTTCAGGCACTTAAGATACAAAAATATTGATAAGTCCGCAATAGCAGCTCATTTCTGGTCTGAAAATCATGAAATTGAAGATAGCACAAAATTACTAAAATACGTACAAAAACATAGTGAACTCGTCATATGGGAGAGGATATACATAGAAAAACATAAAAACCAACTAATGAACTTTGAAATCCCTCTAGAAGAGAATCCCACATTTCAGTTCATCACTAAATCAACAGATGGCAGCAACAACCCCAGAATTACCCACACCGCTGGATCTAGCGTCAGTCGCACAAGAGCCGTAGATGCAAGCGAAGATTTGCGAAACATGTCCTCAAAATAGGTACGAAAGTGAAGCAGATGTGTAAAAAACGCGACTCATCTAAAATTTAATAATGATAACAAGATATTTGTTTTTTTATGCTTCTAGCAGAGTTCATGCCGCTCAGAACTAAAGAAACTGCAACATTCTGGTGAAGTAGAAGACCAGATAGAAATTAGAAGCTATGTCCCATATACACTTTAATTTGTTCACGCATAAAGAGAAAGAAAGCGTGATAGGGCCATCAGAATGTGGCAAGCCGGAGTGAATCAACAGGTTCTCTGCACAGAAAATCAAACCTCTGTTCTAAAGATTTAACCGCTTTGGTTCGTGTATGTCTGATGTCAAACATATGCACTTCAAATACAACTGATTTATGGAATTAGGCAATTAGATTAGATTGATTTGCGTTCAGTAGGTTCACTTGTAGCCAGAAAAGGCTGCAAACATTGAACATGTCCAGAGGTATAAAGTTTAATAGCATATATATGTACAAAAGTTAACATAAGACACATATTATAGTATACAGGCAATATGAACAACAACACGGAAAACAAAGCAGGGATAATTATATATGATACAAAATGAAACACTTTTAAAACCAGCTTTCACTTGGCTTATGCCAGAACGTCTCAACCTTTTTGCAATGGATACCATTCATTGTAATTTATTAAATACATATACATTAAAAATAAACTTTCAACTTGCATCAAATATTTATTAGTAATGATTTGTCATTGGAACAGTTAGATACTACTTACAGAGCTATAGAAGCATTATCAGGATAATTTGTCATTCAGATAATCTTGTACAGAATAAAAAGATTTTGAGCAAAGGTACTCTCTAACAGCTATTTTTAAAGCACCGAAATTATCAACTTTTTCTTTAAGAACATTAGGAAGTGTGCCAAATATTTTGATAGTTTCATAATGCACACCTTTCTGGAAGCAAGAAAGTTTAGCACTGGGATAATGGATATTATACTTTTGTCTAGTGTTTATTTTGTGAATTACATTATTTGTCGCAAATAAGGCACGATTGCATACAAAGAATTTTAGTATCGAGAATATATACATGCAAGGAAGCGTTAATATCTTCAATCTTGTAAAAAGATCTTTACAGGAGCATCTGTTGTGGGTGTTAGTAATGATTCTTATAACCCTCTTTTGCATAAGAAATATTTTTTTACTTTCTACTGAGTTGCCCCAAAATAATATTCCATATTCCATAATAGAGTTAAGTATGCACAATATACTAAGTGTGTCTAAACATCTGTCCACTTGAAGGCCCAGAAATTTTATGCTGTCAATTTCTTCTAATAACATATCATTAAACCCGGAGGCCACGCCGTGGCTCAGTGGTTAGACTGCTTGGCTCTCACCAAGGTGGCCCGGGTTCCATCCCAGGCGACCGCAAAGTGAGATTTGTGGTGGACAACACGGCATTGGGGCAGGTTTTCTCCGGGACCTCCGGTTTCCCCTGCCATCTCATTCCACCGGTGCTCCATCTTCATCTCATGCATCATCAGGGTCACCGCCTGCGGTGCCGTATGTAGTAAAAATGGGCGTTAAACACTACACACATTTCATTAATCTCGGTTTCTATTTCAGTATGTGATGTACGACAGGTTATAAGTTTGACCACTTTTGTTTTTTCTAGATTCACAGATAATTTGTTCGCTTTAAACCAGCATGACATACAGTTCAAAACATAATTCATTTTAATTATACACTCGTTTAAATTTGTACTGGTCACCAGGACACTAGTGTCATCAGCGAAAAGAACTGTACTTGCAATGTCCTTTATATAAAGTGAGAGGTCATTTACATAGATCAGAAATAATAAAGGCCCTAACACGGATCCTTAGGGTACTCCATGAGTTACTACTTTCCAGTTCGAAGTTTGTTTTTCATAACCAATATCACTGACAGCTACTTCAACACTCTGTTTTCTTTCATCTTAAATGTTCATTTTTTTAGCCCACAGAATTCCAATTTTGCTTTAAGAATGTCATGATTAACACAATCAAAAGCCCTTGCTAGATCACAAAAAATTCCACCTACATGTCTTTTATCATTTAAGGAAGTCAACACTTCATGTGTAAGTTTGTAAGTTGCATTATTAGTCGATATTCCCTTTCTGCATCCAAACTGAACACTGACAAGTATGTTGTTATATTCAAGGTGTTTATACAGTCTGGTGAACATTACTTTTTGAAGAACTTTTGAAAAAATTGGCACGAGAGATATTGGTATATAATTTGAAACATTATTGCGTTTGCCTGTTTTGAAAAGAGGTTTAACAACTGAGTATTTCATTCTGTCAGGGAAAATACCAATCTTTAGAGACTCATTACATAAAAACTAAGGGGAATGCTAATTTGTGAGGAGCAAGATTTTAGGATTTTTGTAGTTATTTCATCATAACCGGAAGAAGTCTTCATTTTTAAAGAGTCAATAATTGTATTTATTTCGGAAGGTGTAGTTAAACTCACTTTAAATGTAGGTACAGAGTTTGTGAAACTTGATAGAAATCCTAGTGCTGCATCTTTGCTTCCATAATTAATATTTCATTTTTTTGTTACATCCAAAAAGAATTTATTAAACAATTCTGCAACTTCAAGAGGTTTGGCAATTTCATGATTGTCAACATTGAGTGTTATTGGGCAATTTTCTGATGAGTGTTTACGTGTCACATTTTTTATTATATTCCAAGTCGTTTTTATTTTATTGTCTGAGTTTTGAATTAGTTTATTATAATGCAGTACTTTAGCTGCTATTATTACCTTCTTTAGAAGTTTACAATTATTTTTTGTAGTGGTTTTTTAAATACAAATTGTTAGTGATTCTAACTTGATGATATAGTTCTCTTTTACATCTGCATGAGGTTTTAATTCCTAAAGTGAGCCAGGAATTATCTTTTTTAAAGTTAAATGTTTCTTTATGCTTGGATGGGAAGCAAAATTCAAAGTGAGTTTTAAAGCATTGAAGAAAGCTATTATATTTGTTGTTGGTTCCATTAATCTCATAAGTTTGTTTCCAAGATTCAAGTTTAAGGTTCTTACTAAATTCATTCAGGGTATTTTCGTTTATTTCCCTATATTTCATATATGTGTATTTAGGTTTGAGTTTTAAATTTATCTTATCAATCTTTGGAATTTGTGCATCATGATCTGATAGTCCATTAGTTTTTGATGAGACAGAGCAAAATTTAGTTATATCTGAATTTACAAATATGTTATCAACAGCTGTGGATGAATTATTTTGGGTTCTTGTTGGAAAGTTAACTGTGTCATGTGGTATGTGGTAAATAAAGAGCTAAGCCGTTCCCTTTGAAGACTCGATTTCAGATAATCTACATGTATATCACCACAAATGATTATTTCTCTTTTTGTTTTAAATAGAAAGTTCAGAGCATATTCTAATTGATTCTTAAAAATTTGAAAACTTCCTAAGGGAGATCGATAAATGGCACCTATGATTAAGTCAAATGATTTCCAATTAACTGAACTGCACAGAGTTCGAGGTCTTTTTCATAACAAAATCTGGATAAATCTAAAGCTTTAAAGATCAGATCATTTCTAACATATATACAAACTCCACCTTTATATAATTGTTTCTACTACATTCTGCTCCTAAAGTCATTAAAAACATTAGAAAAAGAAAGCAAGAAAAAAACTAAATTAAAATATAATGCAATATTAAACAACTGCACCCTAAAATGTGTGATAGGTTCACATATTAATGAAAAGCAACACTATAACCTGTCAAAATGACATCAACGCTGACCACTCACGGCAATTTGTGCCATATCAGTAAATATGCATTCTGAGCTTCTAGTTGACTACGTCACCTTAGGTACCTACCCTTTGAATTTTTCAATATCCACATATTCTATAAAAATTACCAGCGAAACAATGGCATACAAACTAACATTAAATAACATATACTACAAATTCTGTTCTGGGGGTTTTCCTCTGTGAATGCTGCCAACAGTCACCAACAAAAACAACAGTGGTCGGTTCTTGAAAGGATATTTTATGTAAATTCCAAAAAAATGTGGAATGCAAAATACATTAATAATGGAAATAATGTGTATTGTGCAGCAACTTTATATTCAAAGCTCGGTGAGACAAATGTTTACATTCTTTGGTGAAGTAACCATCACATGGGTTATCACACACTTTTGTTTCTTTTATTAAGTGTAGAACTTAATTTACAATAATGCACTTTAATCTCTAAAATATCCCATATTTTACTACTTGTTAAATAGAATAACTTTCTATTTATGTGTCATATAATCATAAACTTCACTAGAGTTCTTTGTATTTTATTTCATTTAACATGTTCTGAATTCTCCTTAATGTTTATTTTATGTTTCTTATGGGCAAAATTTTATAGATATCATTTATTTCAGTTGTCTCCTCTTATTTCTATTTATGATCATCTGAGACTACCATGGAGCAAATAGAGTATTTGAAAAGAGAAAAACGGAGTTTTTACCAATTAAATCGGGCCGTATGAAACGAGTGAATAACATTGTGTCATTGTGGTTTCGGTATATTTTAATGGAAGTTAAGACCAAATAATGACCATAAACTGTTGCCTATAGTATCCAAAGATTGTTCTCAGAGATTCATCAGTTGATATACTAAAGTCACACTAATCTTACTAACACTTATTTCTAGAGCTACCTCATGTTAATGGAGGTAAACATTTGCAGAAATTGTCCCATTGCTTTCTTGTTGATGCAAGGGGCAACTGGGAATACAATGCGCTTTAACGAGCAATATCTTTAGAGTTGGTAGCTATACGATAGCTTTTACTTCCCATTTCTGAAATATTTCACCCTACCAAACAATGTATACGATATAAAATGTATGTTTCAACGAGGGCTACATAACAAGAGAATCCATCCTGACAGACAAGTTGTACACAGCCAAAAGATTTCTTGCTGCACACCATCCAGTTATTGACTTTACTGCAGAAAGGACTTCTAGGGCATTTTACAGATTGGTTTTGGGGATTTTGTTGGAAATGGTTTCTGAGGTAGCTATCACACTCCTCTGAATACTACATAATATGCGAGATATAGTGCAACCTGGTGTTTAAGTTTCTTCGATTGAGGGGTTTAATTTTGACACCAAATAGCTCTTGGATACATTATAGAAAGCTAAGCTTTTGCTGCTGAACGAATTAGCTTATGTGTTACCTCGAGTACCCGCAAGGCGTGTTGGCTACCCGAAACAGCCTAAACCGGCTTTGGCGGAATCATAATCTCCTAGGGAGCTTACCAGGTCATTTTGGTGTTGAGGCCACTTGGCGCAGAATTATTTTTGGCGCTGGACGTTTTTTGCTGGACTTTTAAACGAGAATCAGCCCGCGATATTTTCCACTGTATAAATTAAGAATTCAACGCTTTGTTTAAATCTTTATTTTTTAAGAAATAGATTATACATATTGATGTAATCCAAATACCAATGTGGCCTAGGAAATAAAACGAATAATCAAGATAAATTTTCATTGCAATTATTTCGGTTTAAAGCCATGTTTTAACTTCCGGAGCATGGGAGATTCTATAAATTTGCTTTCAATTACATTTTAAATTTTATTATTTAAAAAATGATGAAACTATGTAAAAGACTTTTCGTGCATACCATTGTATACTTCCAAATATTTCATACCGAAATGTATGTTCCCATTTTATCCTAGTCGCCTTTGAAAACACATTCATTTGGCAACGGCACACTTAATTTTTTCCAAAAGAAAAGAATGTTCTAAAGTTGATGCTTTGTGATGGTCCATAGTAGCCCATTGTGTGCTGATGACGTGAAAAGTGGTATAGAGTATGCTTATGGTTCTATTTGGTTAATTGTATAGGTAGAATTCCATAAAATAATCAATGGTACATGAGGCACATTTAATCAATAAAACAATAAAAATATTAACAAATGACAAGGAATAAGACATAAAAAGAGAAGAAGTTTCAATAATTAAAACAGAAATATTTTGGTGTTACGACTTCACCATTTGGGTCCGCCAATGACTGTGTTCAGGTATATGAGATGGATAACGACCTGTCAGCCCGATCAGGTAGGCTGCGATGAAGGTGCACAACCCTGTGTGCCGGCTTTTGTTTCCTGGAAGCGTACAGCCCTTGGTGTGGAACGCGATGGAATGTCCATAGCGGTTTCTTGAGACGTGTCCTCCAAGTTGTCAGATGTTAGAATAAAGGTAGGTTTAAATCTGCCAGTCTAATAGTTTGTTTGCCTGTTGATTCATTGAAGTTCAAGTATTTGCCGCTGCGAGACAGAACTAGATATGACCCATCAAATCTTGGCTGCAAAGGTGTTCCCATAGCATCATGTCAAACGAAGACGAATATCCTTGTTATCAGTTCTCGGTGTATGAAAATCGTCTTGTGGTCGTGATGTTCAGTGGAAACTGCTTTAAGGCTCTCCATCTGTTCCTTCAATTTGAAAACCAAAGCTGGAATATCAGTTAATAGTTTCTGTTCATTAAGGAATGTCCCTGGTAAACAGATTGCCGAACTGTAAGTCATCTACGCTGGTGCTGCATCAACTTGTGTAAAGATACACGAGTGAAGACATAACAAGACTTGGGGAAGGTTCAAAACCCAGTTGCCAGACTTCTGTGCTTTTGATGCAGACTTAAGTTTGCAGTGCCAGCGTTCAACTTTTCCATTGACCGCTGGATTAAATGCAGTAGTTTTGATGTGGACAATTCCTAGTGTGACAAGAAGTGATCGATGGTAGTTAGCAAGTAGCAATATCCTTGTGATTGAGGTAAGGTCAAACAATGTCGACGTTAACATTACTGAACCTTGTTGTAGTTGAAGGATACCGCCCTGATGCACTGCTTGGTTTATCTCCAGACTTTGCTTCGTTGGCAACGTATATATATCGAGGTCTTCCGGTCCTTCTTTAGTGGTGGCCAAATGAAGTGCTTTTTGACTAAATCGCTGATATCTTGCAGAATATGATGAATTGTGTATGGAGTTGAAAACTGCTTGTTGGAGCTTTTGAAGTATTTGTGATCAAACCTCATTTTAAACACGTCACAAACAAGTTTTTTTTGTCATTTGGTAACACACTGTCGACTCTCTGCCATTTGTTACATTGTGTAAGCTGGAGGTACAGTAATCCAAGTAATTCATGAACAAGCGTCAGCGGATGATTTCTTTTCCAGTAGTGTAACGTATGTCCATGGTGAATTGTCCAATGAAATTTATTTTTCAGTTCTTTTTTTAACAATTAGAACTTCTTTTAAACTTCTTGTTTGGCTTGAGCATATACAACTCATAATCTGTTGTTATTTCATGAAAATTTTATCACAATTTGTAAACAGCTTAATATGTATCAGAGGGTTTGAACAACAATCGCAAAATCTTACTCCTTTTGTTTTTGTTATTACAGAAAATTTTTAATATACGATTATCCAATAACTTTCCAAATCATTTACACGTTTGATAGTACAATATATAATTTTTTATACTCTGTTATCCAGCACCTTTCCAAATCTTTTACAACGTTTGATAATACAATATATAATGTATATACGAAATTAACAATCAAAATTTGAATATAAGAACATTTTTTATGTAACCAACTCGATTGCATCGAGGTATGACACAACACTTAAATTATTAGGTATTCAGCTAAATATTCAGAAAATTCTATGGAGGTACTCTAACCAGAAATGTTCTGCATTCAATGCTAGACGGGGAAGAGAGAACCATGGTGTTCTGAAAAAAGCATGACAATGAAACTATAACAGTACTCCAAAGGAAGAGAGCATTTACAAAAAATGACTCAAATTATCAGTTTTTCAGTAAACATTCACAAGCCTCTCAGAACACAAAGACATCATGTATACAGCGATTCAATTGCTAGGCATATAATGTGTAAAAATGCCATTACGAAGCGCAAAAACTTAAGAGGACTGCAAACCACTAATCTGGCCATTACACATTATTTATGTCAACAAGATAGTGGGCTCGTTGAACACACAATGTTATTTATCTTAATTTTGCCGTAGAAAGAAGCAAAACATCCACCACACATTCTTGATCAGCTGTATAAAACTTCAAATTTTAATGTAGCAAAGGTTTCAGTTTCTTCAAGCAGTGGAATACTAACTCATAACCTATCAAATACTCTATTCGAAGGCTGTCTATGCATTGAAAAATTTGAATGTTAAACTTCAATTGTAGAAGACTATAATCTGACAGCAAACAACAAGGGAATATGTGAGAAAATTTGCAATAAAAACAAATTACAGCATTCGCATTTGGTATCTGATGAAAAACATAACTCTCATTGGTTTCCTATAATATATAAAAGTCACAATGGATGTATCAACTGTACTGATGAAGCAAGTAATAGAGAATGCCGACAAATTTGTATAACTGTATAGATCCGGAAGTACAATAATTTATTGATATTCAAGTACCTTCCTCTCAACGAAGAACCAAAATTCCAATATCTATTTCAAACACCAATGTTCCAGAAGCATTTGCTATCACAGCTACCATAAAACCACAGTGTCCAACAAATCGTCTGTAGTCACATTCTTAGCCTCATCACTGGCCTCAGAGACTAATAATATAGGACCAGAAGTAACATTTCAGCACTCTTTGCTAACTAAACAAAGCCATATGAACATAAAAGGTCGGAACCAGATTTAACCCACACTACTGTAGATTTAAAGACAGAAACTAAAAAATCACAATGCCTCAATCTATAAACATTTTAACATATCAAACTCGATGAGAAATATCGTGATAAAATTACTAAAAGTGTCACGGAGCTAAACGGAGATGTAAAGAAGATGGATAATGGAATCATAATTCCTCACTCTATAAAACAATAGCTTCCACTGTAAACAAAAAGTTTAAAAACAAAGATTGTGAGGAAAGCATAATGTTTGTCAGTAAACAAGATGTATTTACTACCGGGAGTAAGTGTGAAATACATTCTGATAAAAGTACTGAAGGCAATGCTCCCTTTATCTCTGTGAATTCAACAAATACATATAAGTTTACTGAAGCAAATTAGAGCAAGATGCATTCCGACAGAAGTAAAAGTTTCACTAATTCAAACTGAAACACTTTGGTGCTATCACTTTACCACTAGAGTCAGCCAAATTCGGATATAGTATATTTATCTTTTAATGCATGGTACACGGAACACCAAAAAAACGGTTTTAAACAATCGATTGATAAACGGTAATATCAGAAAATAATCGGTTGATTATTGATCCCACTCGATGCATTATTTCGATTATCTTAAACTGTGGTTGAACTGTGGCAGGGCCTGGCGAGTGACATAAGAACCACCACCATTTGACTGGACATTGAAGATCTGTAGAACGAGTAAACAACTTATCAATAAATATTATCGCATAATATTTATAAGAATGCATAAGAAATGTATTATTCTTATGGGTACAAATTTGACGCAGCCATGAATATTGTATATTCCTAAGGTGAATAAAACTATCTATCTAAAAGTTGTTATAGAATTACCAATGTGAATGGCATCGCGTTGCCAGTTTTGTATCGTTCTAGTGTAATAGTGCGTGGTGAACGATATTTCACCGTATTTGTGCATTTCCCTAAGTTATTCCCGTAAATTTGTGTTATTTTGTGTAAATCACCTCTGCTGTCCCAGTGCCGTGTTTTAGTGAATTTAAGTGCAACCATTAGAAACTCCTAGTTAAGTAATATATCGTGTAAAGTGTGATTAGTGTGTCCTTGTTCAGGAAGGGCCAGCGTGCACATACATACAGTAGGATATTGTATTGGGCCAAGTTATTGGGCGGTATTCACTGCCAGTTTTGTGCTCTCTTTCTGGTAAATCATGTCCTCCTGTGACATGGACATCACAGCAACCTCCACTTCAGACCAAGATTATCACACGGCACCTCTGTCCTACTACATTTATGCCCGATTTCACCAACAAATGTTAAGACTTAACACGAGTTTAGCAATACTTAAAAAAAATTGCATTTAACCAACTAGCGTAACACTCGTGTTAAATCCTATGTTAAACTAACAAACCGAATTTCTAATGTTAAGTCCTTGAACATTGTAAATAGTTAAGATGGCGAGCATGAACTCAGCTGTTGATGTCGATTTGCAATATTTAAGACCGTCTAAATGGCATTCAAAATAGAGCACGGCCTACGAGGATAAATGATTTTGAGGAACTATCCGAAGAAAATTGTTTTACGGAGGTATAGACTGTCTAAACATGTTGCTATGAAGGTTACTGCGTAAGTAAAAGAGAGGTTAGAACATGCATCGAAAGGAATACGGCGATCTCGCCTTTGCTTCAAATATCAATAACCTTGCGATTTTATAATTCACTGAACTATGTGGATAATACATTGTCCACCTCCCGTCTTGAAACGTTCAAGTCACTTGTCCTTCTTCGCATCTCGTTTTAAATTTACGCAATGAGTTAGAATATACATCGAAAGGAATATGCCGATCTCGCCTTTGCTTCAAGTATTAATAACTTTGCGATTTTATAATTCACTGAATTATGTGGTACATTGTTCACCTCCCATCCTGAAACCTTTAAGGCACTTGTTCTTCGCACCTCGTTTTAAATTTACGTAATACTGACAAATTGTTTGGAGCTTGTAGTTGTGACACATGCATTTGAAATAAATTCGTTTACAATATTTTCCCCGCGACATCTTTCTCTTTTACATTCACTGCATCCGTCCTCTTATTTTCCACCAATCCTTACATATCGTCACCATTTCAACAACAATTCTTTCTTCGTCGATGAGAAATTCGTCTCACGGATTTATTTATGATTTTGTTCATCCGCCATTTGTGCAGACAAAAATGAAAACAAAAGCAATATGAGTACGTTCAGAAAATCATCCATAGCCTTCTATAGCTGTGATATTTACATGTTTCTTGGCGTTAACACAGGTTTGTTAACATTTTAAGGAAACAGGTTGGTGAAATGCAAGAAATTTAACATTACTTTTAGCGCTGTGACAATTGTTACGTTACATTTGTTAACATCGATTTTAACATCTGTTGGTGAAATGGGGCATAAAGGTGGTAACAGAAACTATTTCATGGATCGGGCCCTTATTGCTAATCCAAAGTATTCTCTGCATCCTGATGATGTAACCATTCGTCAACTGGAGATGGTAGCCCTGTTGCAGTATGTAGAGTTTGCTGAACTACATATCCCTCAACTCCATGCAGCGAGCTCCAAGGGCAACAACTCCCAAGTTGCATCAGAAGAGTTTCACAAACTGGTTCTCCACCGTGCCGTATGGAGGTCATCACTACCTACCTCGACAAGCACGAACATTCAATAACATCTGAATGGCAACAAGTCCCAACAAAGAGGAGACACCAACCACCTCCATCCTTGAGCACACAACTATGTAAAATAAATTCTTTCCCCTTGCAACAGCAGCCTCCCCCTCAGTCGCAGCAGCCCCTTCTAGCACCATTCCAGTTAAACGTCTCCGTAGTGGTACAAACACCTTGCCCACTTCAGTGACAAACTCTGACTCTGCTCCATCAGACACCTCTATCCCCAGGGCGGCGACACCCCCTCCCATCCTCCTTCGTCAGCCAGAGGACGGTAGAAAACTGCACAACTTCGCTGGTTATGACAAAACTATTAACCTATGTAACATGCGCAACACAGTTTCCATCCTACCTGAAGATCCCACTGCACATCCTGAAGTTCGTCGCTGGTTAGAGGATAATCAAATCTCGTTTGTCGCTACTCTCCTGCTTGAAGAAAAGTGGCTCCAGGTAACCCTCAAAGATCTCCCCCAATATATCACTGAGAATAAAGTCAAGGACTGGGATGGGATGATGTTAGGATTCCGTCGTGAGAAATAGCAAAGTTTCTATCAGTGAGGTAGGAGTGAATAAGATGAATTAAGTAGAAAGGGGTTTGGTAGGCGGGAGAGTAGGCCTTCGTGCTATACGCTGTCGAATGCTCTGGTGATGTCTAGGAGTAGTGCTGAAACGAACTGCTTCCTGTTCAAGGCTGTGTAAGTTTCTTCTACCAGACGAAGTAGTTGGTGTTGTGTGGAACGCTAAGAGCGAAAGCCGAATTGCTCCGCAGGGATAAAATTGTTTCGTCTCGGGATCGTTTTTGTAGACTTAGAATTAATTTTTCCATCAGCTGACTCAGTGTTGGAAGCAAACTGATGGATATGTAGCTCTCTGTTGATGTTCCATCTTTCCCAGGTTTGCAGGTAGCGATGACTTTTGCGTGCTTCCAGGCCTTTGGGAAGTAGTCAAGTTTGAGGATTGTATTAAAGAGAACAGTTAATGCTTCCAATCAAGGGAATGGTAGAACCTTTAGCACCGCGTTCGCTATGGTGTCAAAGCCGGGAGACTTGAATGGCCGGAGGCTGGTGAAGAGGTATTGTACTTGAGTTACGGAGATGGAGGGAGGTGGTAGATCATCATGGGGTTGGGAAAGGTACACCTGGACTTACTGAGTGACTGCGTGGATATGGTCTATGTCAGGGGAGTCGGCGGCCGTAAATATCGTTTCCAGAAATGTTGTATGTAATTCAGCTTTTTCCCTTGCAAACTGAGCGAATACCTGTCCGTGGTGCAACGGTGCATCTTTGCGAAGAATTTGAAGAAAGGATTTGGGCATGCTCCAAAAGGAGTTTTACTCTACACAAAGAGAGTAGATCTTATTTTTCCAGCAATCGTTGCGAAATTCTTGTGTTAGAATTTAGACCACTTAGTGAAGCCGGTAAAACTCATGATGATCTGCTAGGCAGCGACTATGTAAAACCTACCGCCCCATCCTTTTTTGTTTTATCGCCTCACGGATGGTGTGAGGTAGAGGGTCGGTATTCAATCTGCTAGGTTTTGATTTTGGAGAAGAGCTGATGGCAGCAGTAGTCAGTCGGGAGGTGTAGATATCAACCATGGTGTTTATCTCTTCTGGAGTTTGACACGGCTGCTGCGGGGGCTGGATTTGTTCCAATTGTGTCGGAAACTCCTCCCAATTGGCCTCACGTGGGAGTGGGAGTCCCCGAGGAGTTTTGTAGTTGGGCTTACCAGGGAAGGATAGGAAGATGGGGGTAATGTTCTGAATATAGAGCAGGAACCGTGAAGAGGGTAAGGTGCTGCCGCACATTGTGGACCAGGGCAAGATCGAGCCAGTCATGTGGACTCCGGTCTCCATAGTGAATTTTAGGTTGATTTGGAGCCCTAGCGGAGATGACCCTAGACGCTACGAAGGTGTGGAGTGTGCACCCAAGGTGGTTGGTAATGGAGTTCCAGTTGCAATGCTTGGCATTGAAGTTCCTAACAGCAATAGTGGCAACTGGGGACCTGAAGAGATTAGTACAATTCAGAAGGGAGTAGGGGGCAGGTTGGTAGCGTGTATACTGTGTATAAGTGCGTGGGACCGTTGCTGGTGTCAACTTGGATGCCGGGTATCTCTAGATTAGAGGTTCCGGAAATAAATATTTTATGTCGTTGAATGACTCGGTCAATGGGATACCACATTTTATATGAGGTGATAAATGGGTTTCCTGCACCAGTAAGATATTCACTTTCTGCACGGACAAGAAGTAGTTGGGAACTTCGGCCAATTGTCTGCGGAGATCATTGGCATTCCAGAAGCAGATTTTGAGTCCTGTGAATGTTGTGTATCGCTGGTGTCTAGTAGACATTGACAATACAGATGGTGAAGACTGTTTGGATAAGTACCGTTTCTAGTGACGTTTGTAGAGATCTTGTGAGCAGAGCCTCCATTAGAGCAGCTGCAAAGTTAATCTGTAAGTGCGCCGGAATGCGATCGTTGACCTCGCCGAAGGCTGCAAATCCGCAATCCTCTGTCGATTCGAGTGATCGTTGGAAGATTCTAATTGAGGTGGAGTGGCAGGTTTGGAGAATTCCGACCTTCTGGTTGGGAGCTGTTCACGCATGACCTGTTTGAGGCGATGCTGAATAGTATTTGATAATTGTGGTTCAGGAGGATTGCGAGGGGTAGAAACAGGAGATGAGGTTGGTAGAGGTGTTGTACGGTGAGTAGAAGAGAGCTGACGTTCTTGAGGTTGAGTAGGAGGTGACACACAAGCGTTCCGGATGGCTGCTGCGTAGGATGGAAACTGCATTGGCGATTTGGCTGGGAGACCTGGGAAACGAGCCCCGTAAAAAGCCTCCTTAGGTAGTTCATGGGGGTTGGGTACACGGGGAGGAGATCAACTGGAATCCTTCGGGCTTCCTTGTCATCCCATGTGGTGTCAGCTGGCTGTATATAGCCAGAAGGTTTTGCTGCATGCCCACCCGTTAGGGTTTTGCCGCAGGTAAGGTATGCGAAAAGGGATTTTGTAGGATGGATATGGTGTAGGTTTTGAGGTTGATGAATTTTGTGAGGTTACAATTATTATACCTTCGGGATGAAAGGACAGGATACAATACCCAGCACCCTGGTGTTTTTAA